>JADAZR010000071.1:0-266799 GCA_014872995.1 Diaporthe citrichinensis | reverse complement strand
AATTAGCTATTATTTAATACTAGCCACCACTTAATAAACCACGTTATTTAATTTATATATTAAATTTATACGCTTAATATTAATATACTTAATTTATATAAATATTAGGTATATAAGTGTATGGGTGTTGAGTGTATGGGTGTTGAGTGTATGGGTGTTGGGTGTATGGGTGTTAGGTGTATGGGTGTTGGGTGTGTGGGTATGTGGGTGTGTGGATGTGTAAATAGTCCTGGTGATATACTCAATTGGCTGCAGCTGTGGCGCGAGTGGTGTACGGGTATACCCTCCGTTTTTACGGGTGCGAATATCCGTCCTCTTCTTCAAATGCACATCTGTAACGAATTCCCGGTACAAAGTAGACTGGCCACTTTGACGCATGCACGCTAGATCCCCTAGTCGGCCATGTTAGTCAGCCCGGCCCTTGCTATTCAGGACCTGTCTAGGCAGGGAGTCTAACGCTTGGCGGGCCGCGAGGACACCGTGGACCAGCATTTCGAAACTCCATCCTCCATCCCTTTGAAACAAGTCCGCCCCGGGCCACCGCATCTAGGTAGAGGACCCCTAACGGAACGCCTGCCGTGGCCACCTAAGCCCAACACAACTCGACTTCACTCAACTCTGCTCAACCACATCCATTCATTTCTACCTAGCAGCCCTTGGTGGTGATCCCCTATTCAAGACCGTCTCCCTCACTTTTCGCCGAGTCCCCTGTTGCACTTACCCTGCGCCCCTAAACCGTGCCTTGGCCCGACCCAGGCCAGCATCCCACCCGACGTACACCAGCAACCAACGGAGGCCTGGATTCATCTCCCGTATGCTCACTTGCGGCGACCGATAGTTGGAGCCAACACCAAGCATCAACATCTATGTGCCGCCGAGCAAGGCACCGATCCCAACAATGAAGATTACCGCCGCTGTTGGCCTCGGCCTTGCCGCCGTCGCTGCGGCGAGCAGCTACCACTCCGACTCGCACGACCACTACGTCCTGCATCTCGACCCCGAGGCCAGTCCAGATCAAGTCGCCTCGAGGTTAGGCCTTGCATACGACGGCCAGTTCGGCGAGCTCAAGGACCACCATGTCTTCAAGGGGGTCAAGGCTGAGCACGACGTTGTCAGCTCAGAACTGAAGGCGAGGAGGCGGCGCAAGAGGGCCTTGAACGACCACGACCCCCTTGACGGCGTCTTGTTCTCCGACAAGCAACAGTTGCGGGCTCCTTGGGAGAAGAGGATAATAACAAAGCCCTTGGGGCCTGTGTTTGAGGAGCGCGCAAGCGATGACACAAGCGACCCGGCCTTGTTGGCCGCTCAGCAGTCCGTCGCCACCACCCTCGGAATCACAGACCCAATATTCGCTGAGCAGTGGCATCTCATGAACATTGTCCAGGCCGGCCACGACGTCAACATCTCTGGCGTTTGGTTGCAGGGAATCACGGGCAAGAACGCCACCGTGGCCATCGTGGATGACGGTCTCGACATGCACAGCAACGACCTGAAGGACAACTTCTATGCCCAGGGTTCGTACGATTTCAACGACAAGACCGACCTGCCTGAGCCCCGCCTGTCGGACGACAAGCACGGGACTCGTTGTGGCGGAGAAGTCTCGGCAGTCAAAAATGATGTCTGCGGTGTCGGTGCCGCGTATGATTCCCGCATCGCTGGCTTGCGTATCCTGTCCAAGATGATTACGGACGCTGACGAGGCTGTTGCGATGAACTACGACTTCGCACATAACGATATATACTCCTGCTCCTGGGGGCCTCCTGATGATGGGCGTTCCATGGACGCCCCCGGGGTTTTGATTCGGCGCGCCATGGTGAACGCCGTTCAGGAGGGTCGGAATGGTCTTGGGAACATCTACGTCTTTGCGAGTGGTAATGGAGCGGCCAGTGACGACAACTGCAACTTCGATGGGTACACAAACAGCATATACAGCATAACGGTCGGTGCTATTGACCGCAAGGGACAGCACCCCTACTACTCTGAAGCCTGCTCCGCCAACTTGGTAGTGACATACTCCAGTGGCAGCGGTGATAGCATTGTGAGTTAAGCGATGGCAGATGCAAAAAACACCCGGGGATCACCAGTACTGACCACTCGCAGCACACAACGGACGTCGGCGAGAACTCTTGCACTGCAGCTCACGGTGGCACATCTGCCGCCGCACCTTTGGCCGCCGGTCTTTTCGCCCTCGTGCTCGAGATCCGCCCTGACATCTCGTGGAGAGATATGCAATATCTCGCCATGAACACTGCCGTTCCCGTCAACGAAGATGACGGGAGCTGGGAGACAACTGCCATCGGAAAAAAGTTCAGTCACACCTTCGGCTACGGCAAGATTGACGCCTACGGTCTCGTGGAGCTGGCCAAGACCTGGAAGAATGTCAAGCCGCAGGCATGGTTCTACTCTCCTTGGGTGCATGTTAAGGAAGCGATCCCACAAGGCGATCAAGGCTTGGCCGTCGACATCGAAGTGACAGCCGACATGCTCAAGAAGGCCAATCTCGAGCGCGTTGAGCATGTCACGGTCACGATGAACATCGATCACACGCGCCGAGGTGATCTATCCGTTGACCTGATCAGCCCCAACAAGATTGTCAGCCATCTCTCCGTGCCCCGTCGGCTGGATAACGAAGCTGCGGGTTACGAGGACTGGACTTTCATGAGTGTTGTCCACTGGTATGCGATTTCGTCCTTAAACTGTGCGATTGTGTCCACGCTAACTTTCTTTGCAGGGGCGAATCTGGTCTCGGTAAGTGGACAGTCATTGTAAAGGATACCAAGGTGAACGAACACAACGGCACCTGGACAGACTTTCACCTAAAACTCTGGGGCGAGTCCATCGACCCCAAGCTCGCCAAGCCCCTCCCCCTGCCCACCGAGGAAGACGACGACGACCACGACGCTATTGCTACCACCACCGTTCCCCCAACGATCGTCACGCCTCCACCCGGACAGACCGCCTCGGCCGACGTCCCTACCACTACACCTTCAGACCACCCCGACCGGCCCATCAACGCCAAGCCTACCGCTACCAGTTCGGGCACAGGTGAGGAAGTGGTCTCCCCCTCTGCTTCCCCCTCAGCCTCTGCCGAGGCCTCGTCCTGGCTGCCGGGCTTCCTGCCCACCTTCGGCGTATCTCCTGCCACCCAGGCATGGATCTATGGCTCGCTGGCGCTCATTCTTGGCTTCTGCTGCGGACTGGGCATCTACCTCTGGATGGCCCGCCGCAAGCGCATGCGCAACTCGCCGCGCGACGACTACGAGTTCGAGCTCCTCGATGAAGAGGAGGCCGAGGGCCTTGCGTCGGGTGAGAAGAGCGCCAGGGGCGCAAAGGGCCGCAAGACTCGCGGTGGCGAGCTGTATGATGCGTTTGCCGGTGGCAGCGATGAGGAAGACGACGAGTTCGGCGGGAGCGGCGCGTACAGGGATCAGGATAACAGCCGCAGTGAGGGCAGCAGTGACGGTGCTGGCCGGGAGAAGCGGGCCCTGCGGGACGATGAGGACGAGGAGCAGCATGTGTTGGGCAGTGACAGCGAGGATGATGAGGCTGACGAGCGGGAGAGGCTGCAACGTGGACGACGTACGTGAGGTGCTTCCTTTGATTAATTAATCGTATGGTCCCGAGGCTCTTTAATGGTTCCAAGACTACAGCCTTGGATTTGGGATAAAGGCGTTTGGGGGCAGGGGGGCCAGCATATGTTATCTGGTGATTTCAGAGCATCATACCAAGCAGCATGAGACATACTGTTGCCGGTTCAATCAAGCAGCTACAAAAGTTACGTGCTCATTGATTCGGTCTCGAATTCCACCCTACAGCAGTGCAAGGAAACAATAGTCAAAGACGAGCGGTGTGATGAAGGATAAAAAAAGTTCTTAGTTCAGGGTTAAGACTATGCCCTTCCCATTTGAATGGATTCGTCAAGCTTTAACGCCCCAACTCCAGTCCCAGCTCTCTCTCTCCAAAGCAATTATAAGCTGGCCGTTGTGGTAACAAAACAGCCATGCCTTTCACGACGAGAAACGCTGATTCAGCCCTTGCCAGCCCTCATTCAGGATCCTGGAGAAGCCAAGGGGCAGAGACACACTCATCCCAGAATGCGAATGGACAGCAGCCACACTGATATCAGAGTCGCTACTATCAGAGTCCCTGTCTCCATCGCCCCGGTGCTCCACGTCGACCCATCCGTCTAGCCCGGAGGAAGGCCCAGGTTCGTCGCTCACGGAACGGGTGTCACGATCTACGTCGGCGGCGGCCCGGTGCTCCTAAGCCGGGAGCCTGACCCCTTCCCTCTCCATCTCATCGACATACCTCTGCCATACGTCGGCGACGTCGCCGTAGAACTCGACATGCGCGTCCGCCAAACGACCCAGCTGGCCCTTGAACTCGACACGCTTGATGCGCTCAAAGTCCGCGACCTCCTTGACGACCTCCTCGTCGAACATTTCGGACATCTTCCTCGCCGTCTCGGCCTCACGCGTGAGCTCGTCGATGCGGACCTCCAGCCTACGGAGCCGCTCGCGCCGGGCCTGCTCGTGGTCCACGCCGCGGACGTCCTCGATCTTGCTGCGGATGAACCCTGCCGGCCCGCTGGCGCCGGTGCCTCCGTACCCGCTCGCCAGGCTGTCACGGTCGACGGTCGACTTGTTGAGGTACTCGGTGAGCTGCTCAAAGTCGAGCTGCTTCTGCTCGCGCGCCTTCAGGAGGTTCTTGAGCGCCGCGGAGAACGCCACCATGTCGCGCAGGCTGCCCAGGTAGTCCTGGTCCGTGTGATCCTTGAGCTTCTTGAGCCCCGTCGCCGTGTCCTCCACGCTCGCTGCGAACGCGTGCACCGCGGCCTCGACGCCGGGCTCGAGATTTATGAGCTTCTGGAACTGCTCGGCTAGGTCGCGTAGGTCTACCTCGAGGTCGTTCTCTCGGCGCGCGACCCGGGCGACGAGCTTCTCGACTTGACCCAGGTCGTCGTCCAGCTTGTCGCTCTTTTCCTTGACCTCGATGAAGCGACGGTCTGGCTTGTGCACCTTGGTGAAGACGTTGATGAAAGTGTCGGCAAAGTTGTCAAAGACGCCGCCGCTGCCTGCCTCGGAGGAGCTCGTTGTATTGGCACGGCTGCTCCGGCTCTGCATGGTGGCATTCCAGTCGGGAGACTCCAGGAATGTGTGCAGCAGGGACGCGCGGCGGAGTATGGGGTGCTGAGAGCATCGTGAGAGGAAGCGCTGGAGAGAGTAGGCACGACGTTGGGTGAAGTCGGTACCGAAGCGGTCTCCACGCACGTATTCCATGCGCTGCTTATCGGGGATGGGTGGGACGGCGCATGCTGGATAGTCCTTGCTGAGAGTCTTGTAGAGAAATCCGAAGTCGGTGAAGCGCCGGCGCACCTGGGAGGTTGGCTTCTGGAAGGAGGGGAAGGTAGACTGTGGGAGCACTAATCAGCGGGTCGTCATGCCATTGAAGGAAGGGGCCTGGACAGAGACAGGAAAAGGGCGAAAAGGGCGATGGCTCACGTTTGTTGTAATTAGGTATGATACGTATGCATCTTTTGTGCCCACGTTCTCGGTGTGAGGGTCGGTGACGGTGCACTCGAGTATCTCGTCGCCGCCGCCATGGCTGGGATCTAGATGCTGCAGCCCGGTGCGGTCGACGCCGTCGCCGGGTTGTGACTTGCTGCCGGCGCCTTCTTCATCATGTACTTCGTGTTCTGCCGAGGT
Source organism: Diaporthe citrichinensis (assembly GCA_014872995.1). Lineage (NCBI taxonomy): Eukaryota > Fungi > Ascomycota > Sordariomycetes > Diaporthales > Diaporthaceae > Diaporthe > Diaporthe citrichinensis. The sequence continues at coordinate 261,094 of JADAZR010000071.1, read as the reverse complement.
CGAGCTGCCCACGCGGATGTTCTGGTCGCTGTGCCATGAGATGTTGGAAAAGTTGTCCTGGTCGATTACTGCCATGATGGGCCGCTGCGGATGACGTACGGCCGTCAGGCGGGTGCGACTCGGGCTTTTGCAAGTCGCTTCGAGTGGTGTGAAGAACGGGATAACCCAGTGAGTTCGGAAAAGGCCGATAGCGATTCTGGTTATACTCTGTGTGGTCGAGGCTGTTGCTCTGTCTCCTTGCAGTGATCACAGGCTGTTCCGGGGCGATGGGCTAGGTTGATTGACGTACAGTAAGTGGGCGAGAGCAGGAGCTACTGCGCCTGGTGGGGGGTTGCAATGGAAGCTTCCCCTTGCACTCCTCAGCTCAACTGCTTTCCAGTGTTCCTAGGTACCTAGGTACCTAGGTAGTCATAGCACCCCGGTCCCTCATCGCTTCTGTGCGCATACTTCAAGGCTGTTACTTCCTCTTTATCTCTTGAAGGTATTCATACCTCCTCTAGTTTCGATTTATAGCCGACCTCAAGCTAGCCCTGGAGATAATTGCGTTGGGCCGTACTCCGCTGTAGGGCATCTTCCTTTGGGATAACAACCTCTAGGATAACCTAATCTAGGACAATCTCCAACCTCCTATGGATTAACCTCTTTGGGATAACCTCTTATAGCATGCATGATAATTGCCTATAGGAAAACCTTTGGAAATCTATATGGTGCATCCTCCAACCATAGAGGATTATGGTATGATGAGTTGGTATCTAAGAGGCCCGTGGGACCAAAATACAGAAATACCTGCCTCGATCGAGGAGTTTGATATCAAAGTACAAATGAGTCTATCCATTTCCAGTGCCGAGATGTCTTCTAGTCTTTATTTGATTCCCCCGTTGACCCCTCCCCTGAACCCCTGCGACGGCCCATTCCGGTTCTGGTCCATGGAGCATGTGGTCTTACACGACCGGAAGCATATACTACTAGTATTTTACGGCATTCCCTGAGCGCCGTTGACAAATCAGCCTCGTTTCGCCTTGGAGCCCATGAATGCGTACGGTACGAAACGCCGAGCACCAACTTATTCAACTTTCTTGCCGTCTGTACTCTTGGCAGACGCCTTGTCGGCCTGGCTGGCATCCATCTCAGCGTCGATGGCCTCGCCGACCTGCTTTTTCTCCAGTCCAGCGTCCTTGGCCTCCGCCTGCCTCTCCTGCCTCTCGTCCTTCTCGTCAATGTCATCAACGTCCCTGGGTGTCGCCAAGCCGCTCTCCTGGTTCGACTCGTTCTGCTCGCTCTCGTCATCGATCAGCTCCTGCTGCTCCCTGAGAACCTCCAGGCGCAGCTTGTTGGTCGCCGCCCCTTCGGCAGTATGGACCTCGAGCTCAATCTCGTGGTACAGTTCCTCGGGAATGGACGACAGCACACCAATGAGTGCGTCGATCTGGTTGGCGACGGCGTTGTCTCCGGTCTGGCCATACATGTAGGCGTTGCTTAGAACGAGAAGCGTGGAGGGGACGCCCTCCTTGAGGCGCAGATCGAGCCAGGTCTGCAGGTCCTCGCGCAACCGTGCGGGTGAGACGCCATGCGACTTGATACCGCGGCTGGCACATGCCATCTGCAGCTCAGCGACTGTCAGGCTCTGCACTCCCTCGTAGCTGATTGCACGGTCGTCGCGCTTGATCTGCCGCATGCGGTGTCGGATCTGGTAACGGAGCATCATGTCCGTGCCGAACGTGTTCAGGTTCATGTATCGACACATTGACACTAGTTGGGGCCGCGACAGGTTGTCCAGAGTGAGGTCGTCCTTGAAGGCCTTGCAGACCTTAATGACGTCCTCGGCAGTGGGTTTCTCACCCGTGGCGCGGACTTTGCGGAAGAAGTTGGCAAACTCCTCCTTCTGCGCAGTCGCAACGGACAAGGGGAGCCCGGTCTCTTTGATGGACTGTCGGAGGAAGTCGCTAACATCTCTCCGGAGCGCCCGCAGAGTCTGAGCCTTCTGGTCCTTGGATTTCTGATTCTCGTACGTGCTGGGGAGGAGGTTGGGGAAGAGCTTCAGCGCAACTGGGAGTAGCAGCTCGGCAAATGGTATGATGACGAATGCTGAGAACGGGACGAGTCTTCCTAGGTCCTGAACTGTGCGCTGAAGTTGACGGTGTTCTCTTCGGGTGAGCTCATAGCCTGCAGCCATCCTGACCGCGAGCTTTGTGCTGATCCTGACTTCAGTCGCCAAGAGCTTTGTGCCATCCCAGTAGTGCTGGACCTCCTTCTTTATTTTTTGCCCGATCGTCAGCTTCTTGTCTTTCTTTGCGTCCTTCTTGGAAGCAGCAAAAGCATCCTTCCGCTCGGCCAATTCTGTCAAGCTGTCATTCTTTTCAGTGCCAGCTGCCGCCTTCTTGTCCTCCGCCTTCAACTCGGCCTCCTTCGTTTGCGCCGCCGTCTTAGAGCCAGGAACCGTCTCCTTGGGTAGGGGTTTCTTAGCCTCCTCAGCATTAAAACCAGGCGGCGGGCCAGATGGGTGACTGCCTCGGTTGGTGTCGGTGGCGACTGAGCGGATGGGGATGAGCAGCGCCAAGGCGGAATTCTGTAGCTGGATATTTCGAGCATTGCGACCGAGATGGAGGGAGCTGGCTCGCAGTGTCGACCTTGATATTGCCCGACCTGCAACATGCACTGGTGAGCCTTGGTCTACGCTGGTACCCGGTACCGGTAATGTGTATCATTCGGGGGTTAAGCTTACCACCACCAGCGAAAGGGTTGACAACAACGGCTCTACGAGCCACACTTGCAGATGCGCTCATGACGGAGGCGCGGTTTAGACGAAGACAGAGAGACCGGGTGTTGTAAGATGTAATAAGAGGTCAAAACGTCGAGGAAGGAGAGGTGGAAAAGTCAGGTATGCATGTAGAACAGAAGCGGCATGTAAGATGGAAAAGGGGAGAGGATCGCAACGCTGGCTTGCAGGTCCAGCTGCAACTGGCATTGGATTGTTGGGTGACCTCACGTGGGGCGGCTTGTCAGGTACAGGGACTGCTCCTCCCAAGCGGCATTATTATGTAACTACACCAGATGGCGATATGTCATGTAGGGTGGATAACGGGGCGCGCAGATCGACTGCCGACTCAGGAGAGCCTCAGGGCCACCGAGTCGGGTTCTAGATCGAATGCACACTAGAACAGGCCCGAGAACTCAGCGTCTCGTCTGCTGTCGCTGGCTTTGTTTCTGGTGCGAAGTTCCAGAGTGACATGTGAAACGGGCCCGCCACTTGTCACGAATTCCGGATCTGCCGACGGTCCAAGCTTCTTCGGCCACTTCCAGACCCTCGGGGCGGTAGTGCAGCTAGTACGAGCACGGGCTAGGACAACCCTGCCACCACCTTCTTGTTTGCTCTTCCAGAAGACGGTCGCCAGCCTGTCAGCCTGGGAGAGTAATGGACGCCACCTGGTTGCGGATGGTCGTTAGCCGTTTGGCAGGCACTCAGTACGCATGCGGTGGCCCCCCCCCCACTGTGCCAGCAAGTACCCCATAGCCCACTTTGTACAGTACATACATATGTAAATCAACCCGTTTGTATCGTGATGGGTGTACTCTCTTTTGGAATGCTCATGTGCAATCAGTCCTTGGCTGAGTAGAGATTTTCCTTGCACCCTGTTTGTGTTATGGTTGGAGGATGCCTGTTTCCAAGGCCGTTCTGGTAATTCTCTCAGCACTACTGTAATTCAAGATACACCCAGAGCTTTGGGAGGACTTTACACATGGCTCGTTGCCTTATATTTACCTTCTAAATTTTACATGCCCAGAGAACAAAAAATAATCTTTGATTACGTCTCGGATAATCGAAGACTGTGCTCGCCTGATGCAACTCGACTGATCTGCAGGGACACTTTCCGTATAATGCACAGCCCAGTCAGCCAGTGTCCGCGAACGCACACCGGCAGTTGGATGACCTTTGTGAGCAACCACCTCAAATAGAAGCAGAGAAATATGCAACAATACCATCGTTTTTGTTTTCTGCTTCAACGGTAACTGCAGCCACGACACCTGCGTCTTTCCAGGTTATATAAGACCTCCACCTGGAGGGGGGCCCGTCGTACGACTTCGACATCAAGCAGACAGCACCTAACATTGCCCTGTTGGGTGACATTGGCCAAGTCATTGATGATGGACTGTTCATATTCCTCGAGAGGCTACTCGGCAAGTACTGGGACGTTTTCTTTCTTCTTGCCAACCACGAGCCCGTTGGGTCCAGCTGGGAAACTGCAAAGGCCAGAGTTCATGCTTTTGCGAAGAAGATGGAAGAACCAAGAGGCAGGTCCGCCATGGGCATATTTGTCTTCCTGGAGAGGACGCGGTTTGATGCCACACATAACCTCACAGTTCTGGGCTGCACGCTGTTCTCTGATATCGTCCCACAACAAACTACGGATGGACTGTAGGTGACTGTGTCGCAGCACACAGAGGAGATTTGGAATGGCTCAACAAGCAGGTGTGCGAAATTGAGGGAAGAGGACCCTGAGAAGTATCACCATCTTCGCGCACCACAGTCCGACCACGGACAGCAGAACCATGGATCCAACGCACGCCAGTAGTCCAGTCTTGTCGGGTTTCTGTTCGGATCTGGTCAACGAGGCCTGTTGGAAGAGCCAGAGTGCTGTCTTTTGGGGCTTTGGGCACACACACTTTAACTGTAATTATGTGCAAGATGGAAAGCGCATCGCGGCAAGTCAAAGAGGCTATAAGCATGCTCTACAGGAAAAGTTCGATGCAGGCAGAGTATTTATTACCGGGAAGGCTGGCAGTTCGGGAATGCTCGACGTGTAGGTCAAATCACATGTGGCACGGCTGATCACCGAAGGCTGGGGAATAGGGCATCAGTAAAGCAGTAGACGAAGAAAACTCGTGCCGACAGACACCGAGTCGGTACACCAAACCTAGTGGCTTCTGGGATGGCATCCTCAGACGCTGGGCCATTCATGCGAACCGAGAGGGAGGGTGGGCGAGAATGTATGTCCCTTGCACCCGGCAGTCCGAGACCTGTCTAAACTCCGCGCCGTCGGGGACACCAGGTTCCAGGGCATCAGGCCATCAACAGTTAACTCCAAGCCAAGGGCTTCAGCCGCAGGCCGGGTCAATGGAGCAAATGTCGACAGTCCCAGGCTCATTTCCTGTCGCACCGGACGTCTTAGAGGTGCGCCATGTCGAATGCTTATCGCAGGGTTGACAGCGACATAGCAACAGGAACAAAGACATGGCACTGGAAACTGGAGAAGCGTTGCTTGGGAGCAGCTGGCAGCCAGCTGGAACTCAGTGGCTTCTCAACAAATTGGCTTGGGCTTTTGCTGAGGTGGGAGGCAGGGGTTGGATTTGCTGGAGAAGCCACTTTTTAGGAACTTGTCTAACATTGATTAACCTTATTTACTAGCGTCCCAGATAGAGTGGTACAAGTGATAATCACCGAAGATTCGCAGTCCGAACTCAAATGACGCCGCGGCCCTTGGCCTATCGAGCTTTCCCCGCGACTTTATTCACTTGATCCATGGACACTGGTCGGTTGTCCGTAGTCTTTTGGTGACGCAGATCCTCCCCCCGGCGAGTTTGGTATTCATCAGCAGCTGATTGATAATTCTCAACGACCCTTCTCCTTTCCCGTTTCCTCCCTCTTCTCTCTCCTCCAGCAGTCCTCCTACATTGTGTCGCCTGCAATCCTGTCGCCATGGATATTTCTTGAGGTGTTCCGCTTTGTCCTGTGGTCGCCTCGCCTGGTCCCCTTGGGATCGCCTGCCCTTGCCCCCGCATCGTACGGGTTTCGGGAAACGCGCATCTCGAAGTCAACCTACTATCGCAACCTATCGCATCCCTTCAGGTGTCGCACAGCAACAAGGCCCCTCAGCCTCCCCGGGGCTGGCCTAGTCTGATAGAAGGCAAGCACTACAACGCTGCACATACGCACTCAATCACCCAACCCATACTTCGCCCTCTCTCTCCCTGTCTAAACACTCATATCATAACATGAGATTAAGGCGAGCGGCTCGTGTCATTCTGGTCGGCGCACCCGGCGTTGGAAAGGGTACTCAGTCCGAGAGGCTCCTACATCGCTTCCCGCAACTACACTGTATCAGCTCCGGTGATCTTCTGCGGAACAACGTGAAGAACAGGACTGCGCTCGGTCAGTATTTTCCAATGCCGATATCGGTACTCCCGCCCCCGAGCATGCCCACAACTTTCTGACGCGACTCATTCACAGGCATACAAGTCGAGAGCACGCTCAAGGCTGGTGGCCTCGTCTCTGATAGCCTCATCCTGCGCCTGATCAACAACGAGCTGAGCAAGCGAGGATGGCTCGGTCAACCCCAGGTCATGACGCTCAACTCCTCGGCGGTGGGGGCTGAAGGTGAGACGTACGGCAACGAGAGCGAGATGGCCGCCTTCTTGTCCGCTGCGCCCAAGACCTTCGCCGCCCGCCCCTCCGAAGACCCATCGGCTTCGTTCCTGCTGGACGGCTTTCCACGGACCGCCTCCCAAGCCGACCAGCTCGACGCCATGGTCCCAGTCAACCTCGCAATGTCAATCAAGACCCCGTTCGACGTGATCCTGGAGCGAATCTCGGGACGATGGGTACACGAGCCCTCGGGGCGCGTGTACAACACGACGTTCAATGCGCCCAAGGTGCCCGGGCGGGACGACATCACAGGCGAGCCACTGGTCAAGAGGGCCGATGATGACGAAGAGACGTATCGAACGCGTTTCCGCAAGTTCCAGGAGACGAGCGAGCCCCTACTGGAGCATTATGCCCGCCAGGGAGTGCTGATGGAGATCGAGGGCATGAGCAGTGACGAGATCAGCCCGAAGCTGTTCAAAGAGTTCGAGAAACGGTTTTGCGAGTAAACCTATGTGTGTATGAGTTGACTGTGTAAGGCTTGGGCCGCAGGAAAAGCCAATTCGGTCTGGGAAACGGCTGGCTGATATCCGGGAGGTTTTGGCTCGAATCGTACGGCGTTTATTGAGCAGCAACAGCAGCAGGATACGACTGCTTGGTACCTGTTCTGGTGGCAACTATTTTGTATTCTCCCTCTTTTGCTGGCACGCAACGAAACTTGAGCATGGGTCTAAACTGCGATATGTCGCGTTAGGAATTGCGGAGCAGACACAAATTTGTGTTGTCTTGTTTTGTTTTGTTTTGTTATTTGGAACGTCTCAGACGTTCAGATACCCATCCGGGCCGTCACCTCATATCCAACAGGCTGGACCACTACTCTCGAGGTCTGAAGGTGAGATGCCGCGTGCCTGGAGGCTTACCGCCGCCACCATGCAGCCTGCCGCATCTAGGTGTGCGCTCGAGTAATACAAACATGCGCATGTGTAATCTCTCCCAGGTGCCTTGCATGACACTTCTGAACGGTGTTATGTGTCCGTATAGAGCAATCCACACCGGCCCAGAGTAGCTGAACTCGGTTCTTATAGGCAGCCGCTGGCAGGCATGTGACGACGGAGCAGCCACACTGCACGTCTACCGAACTTCTTGAGGACCCAGGTAGAGTACTTTGGAAGCTTTCCGGTAAGATCTTTCTTTGGCCCATACTACCTATGTTTTCTTGTGGTCCCTAGACCAAACTCCAAAACGACATACTCTGCGAGGCGGCTCCTGTCTGTCACGAGCGGTATAAGCCATTCATTATCACCAAATTAGAGCGCTCGAAATATCTGGACATCCGGCGCATACGATGAACCCTTTGATCCGTGATCGTGATATCAGGAGGGATCGAGACCGATTTGATTACATGAGGACCGACCGACCTATGCATTGCAAGCAGCGACATCGGGCTGCGAGGGCCGTCGTGAATCATGAGACAGTTGAATTCTCGGGAAGGTACGGCGCCCCGTAAAGAAGAATGACATGTGGTAATACAATTCGAGGGAATGGGTAGCAGCCTTGCCTGTGGTCCTTATTTGTGCTGCCCAAGTGACGTTGTGCACGACGCGACACACAGCACCATTGATTAGTACTCGGCGAAGGGTTGCATCCAACTAGCACGCCTATCCAGACAGGCGGGTCCCGCCTGTCCACCTGGACTGCAGGGCCTGTCGTCATCCACTAGGCAGGGCGGCGGGGCGGCAGGACGGGCTCCTTCCGCAACTGGGCTTGAACCCGTGGGCGGAAGGTGCAGACTGGCTGCAGGTGCGCTGATCACACGGGCGAGCCTCAGGAGCCTTCTGGTGTTTCCAAGGTTTCGAGGGCTCCAGGGGCTGTCCTTCCCCTCCTCCGCACCAGCACGCCTGCACGGCTGCCAAGGACGCTGCCCTGCAAGCATGACTTCCTCATGGTTTCTTGGGACTTCATCATCACTCTCACCTGCTGTTCTGTTGTTTTGGATGCGTTGTTTTCTTGTGATTTCCCGCAGGCCACGGTAGCATCTCGACGGTACTTGGATTACATTGTCTGTGTATCTACTCATTGTCACCTGCTCGTCTGATCGGACGAGGACACCACGTCACCTGCCTGGCGTCCGCTCTCATCCTGCGACGCGAGCTTCTACGGCTTCTATCTTTACAAAACATGGCACTCCGCTCGCGTTGAGACTTATAGGTCAAATCTCCCTGCAAAGCCTATACATGGCCTGAGTGGTTCCTGTTCCAATCTCGTCTGTCCTAGTTTGGGCGTCCTCGGCTGGGTTGCACATTGTCTCGAATCGACCTGAAGCTCGATGAGCCGAAGCCGCCAGTGGTCCAGTGGTCCTGTGGTCATTATTACCCAAGACTCCGGAGTTTTCAAATAATAGAACGCTCATCAACGATACCGTCATGACGATACTACGGATTATCCTGGAAGGCGCCTTGATCGGCGCCTTGGGTGTTAAGGCCACCTCAGAAACTTCGGCTCCTTACCAAGCTGCGCTGGACATTAAACACGACGGTTTCGAGAGTCATGCATCGCTCAGTGCTGCATATCTGGACATTCTCGACCCAATGTTGGAAGTTTTGAGCACGATGCAGGAAGAGTACTTTGCCCCATGGTTAGGTACGTGGCCAGAAGCAATCGACTGGACCGCCGCCGTGATGGGCACGCACGTCTCCGGCGCCCTCAGCTCTATATCCCGCGCCCTCGACCTCATCCCAGTCTCAGGACAGGCCGGCGATCGAAACAAGGAAAACCTCGTCACCCTCTTCTTCTCGCAGATTCTGGGCTACTATTTCGGGCAGGATCACTTCGCCATTAGGAACGAGGCGTATGATGACATCCTTTGGGTCGTCCTCGGCTGGCTCGAAACGATTCAATTCATCGACCTGCACACAACACTCAACTTCCAGGACGTCGTCGATGCTCCAGGCTTTGCAAAGTGGCACGGTAATATCTGGACACCCGCATTTTCCCACCGAGCACGGATATTCTGGAATCTCGCCAAGGCTGGCTGGGACTGGGATCTCTGCGGCGGAGGTATGACTTGGAACCCCAGGCTGGAACCGTACAAGAACGCCATAACCAACGAGCTATTCATATCGGCATCGGCTTCCATGTACCTGTATTTCCCTGGAGATTGGAATGACTCGCCCTTTTTCAACGGGTTGGACACCTCCAGCGACGAGCATTTTACTAGGCCCCGCGGGGATGATGTCTTCAGGCCTCACGATCCTATCTTCCTCCAATTCGCACAAGACGGGTATCGATGGCTCGATGAGTCCGGCATGATGAATGACCAAGGGTTGTATGTCGACGGGTTCCACATATCCGGATGGAACGATCCCACGAGTGACAACAAGAAGTGTGATGTGCGCAATGAGCAAGTCTACACTTACAACCAGGGTGTCATCCTCACCGGTCAGATCAACCTTTGGAAGATCACAGGCAACTACTCATACGTCAATGATGGCCATCGCCTCGTTCGAAATGTCATTAGGGCAACGGGATGGGATCTACGACGCCAGAGACCTATCGATCATGGTCGAAATTACAGAAGCTACGCTGATGGCGAGCCACCGGAAGATAGCAAGCTTCCGCCGTGGCATGGCCTCGGCCGTGCAGGTGTAATGGAAGACGCCTGCGACAGCAAAGGGACTTGTTCCCAAGATGGCCAAACTTTCAAAGGCATATTCTTCCATCATCTCACGGCATTCTGCACATCGTCGTTATCCCTGGACGAATTTCTCGCCTATAATAGACAGACGCGTGATCAGATGCGCTCTCATTTAGAAGAGTGCAGGTCCTATGCTCCTTGGTTGCGGCACAATGTTCGTGCCATGATAAGGACAAGGAACGATGCAGGGTTAGTGGGTATGTGGTGGACTGCAGGACATCTTGGTCTCAAGGACAAGATGCCGCCTGGGGACGATGTTGAAGATCCCAATGCGGTGGACTACAGAAACGATGGTGTACCTGACGATCCGGTATGGAAACGTACCCCGGCAGGCGTAACTCCTCCGGAAGCCCCTCACATTTCATTCCCCGAGCCTTATACAGCCAACGAGCATGTTGCGTTACATGCTCCTCAGCAAACACCAAGGCGATTGCGGGAAGACAATGAAGATGTTGCAGGCTATGATAGAACGAACTATGGCAAGAAAACACACGCAACTATGATCAAGGAAGATCTCAATGACCGCGGCCGCGGCCGGACCGTCGAAACGCAGGGTAGTGGATTGGCGTTATTGAGGGCCTTCTGGGAGATTTCAACACGGACTCGATCCAGCAAGGGGCAAGTGAATTCGTGGGAAGGAGTTGATCCTGATGAGTTATAAGAACCTACGATGAGACTGAATCGAACTGCTTAAAACCTTGCCAAACCTGTATAGTTAGACCTCGGGCGCATAGCCTTTCTTCGAAACCCCAGAGCTCGATGGCTCAATTCCAATCGGTGAGGATGAGGGCAATGGACTAATGCAGCACTGATTGGTTGTCTTTTCCAATTACTTGAACGGCCCACAACGGTCTAGGACGATGCTTCTCAGCAACCACCCTTTGTAATCATCACTACTTTACAACGCAGCAGCAGCACGCTCCAAGAACGCATTGAAGCTCTTGATATGCCTCAAATTGCCTCCCCCAAGGCAATCGCTACATGCCTGTTCCCTGACTATGTCGATGAGCAACTCCAGGCTCGCAAGGTCTGCCGTTTTCTGGTCTTTGGCTGAAAGCTCGGGGGCGGCCCTTCCCTGCTCGATCGCAAGATCAACGTCGTGCATTGCCGCTGATAATTTGATATTGTGCTGCCCAACATGTTAGTGAGATAACGCTACGAGCAGAGTTTAGGATGAAAAGTGAGGGTGGGACATACCAGAGCCTCCTTGCCGTCCTCTTCGTGTTTCATCCTGACGGCATCCATTCGGAGGGCGACCTGCTCCCTCTCAGCCCTTATTTGAATAATCCTCTCCCGCAACTGCAGCTTGTTCTTTTGTGCTTCACGGACGCGCTTCTTCAGCGCGTATAGCGCATCGAGAGCGATGGTGTGTTCTAAGAAACGGGTTCTTAGCTCCTCTTGGAAAGCCTCCAAGGCCCTGAGTTTTACCCGGAGTTCCTTCTTTGTAGCAGCGTCCTGTGCATTATCGAAGGTGTCCTGCAACTTATGCAGACTCGTACTGATGAGTTCCTCGCACATCTGGGCCAGGACATCCACAGCGTTGACGCCGGCCCGGTTGGCGAACGGTATCTCAGTATTAAGAATATCATCTGCTTCCGGATCGTCTTCGTCAAGACGCCTTGGTTTCGTAAAGCGCTGGATCTTCACCGAAATAGGCTGTCCTGTGGCATCTCCGCTCTTCCTCCGTGCTGATTTCTGTTTGTTCGATTTCGCTCGCGGCGCTCTCGGCTGTCTTTGCCTTGCCGGAGACTTCTTTGATTTCTGAGGCGGGTCTGTGCGAAGGCGTTTTGAACTTGGTTCTTCTGTGACCTCCTCATACACCATTTCAGGCGACCTAACTGCCTTGCTCCTTCGTTGGCGCTTCCTCCCAAGGTGACGCGCAGCTTCTGTGTCATCGACTTCCTGTGCTTCTTCAGCTTCCAGATCGTCATCTGCTGCGGTCTGATCGATAACGCTCTCCCCGACTTCTGCAGATTCAGCTTCGGCTTCCGATCGCAGTTGACTGGTCCGCGCTTTCGGAGGGCTGACTTCCTCAACGGCTTCTAGCACGTCCGATGAGAGCTCATTAATCCCATCATCGCTACTACCAGACAACCGCGAACTCCTCCGTAGGCCCGTCCGGGTTGATGGTGCCGAGACCGTCGTCGCTGCGATACTCTTCCTCGACTTTCGCGTCAAGGGTGATGAGGATGGCATCATGCCTTCAAGGGTATCGTAGTCGTCGGCCCGTAGAGCTGACTGCAATAGCGCACTGGATGTCACGGCTTGGATGGGCCGTACTCGCCTCCGCTGGCCGCTGCCGGGCTGGTCAGCCGGACTTTCGCCCACCTCCTCAGCATGCTGAACTATCGAGAGGGGCGAGGATTGTGCTGGAATACTGCGCGCTGCTGACAGTGGAGCTGCAGATTTGCTGCCCGGTGCGCGGCTGGCAGAGGCACGACTGGGGGGTGTAGATTTCGGGAGGGATTCAGGCTCGTCCGCCGGGGCAGGAGCATTCGCAAGGTCGTAAGGATCATTGTTGGTGGGGTTTTGAGAGAGTCGTTGTGATCGCCGGGTTGCGGAGCTTGGCTGGCTTTGATGCTGGACGGGGGAATGTGACTGTGGGACCGGGGCGGCAGTGCCTCGAGCATCCAGCCGCCTCCTCTTTGCTGACGTATTTGGGCTGGCATGCTGGCTTGTCGCCGGGACTGGTGAGGGAGCTGCTGGCTCTGACGATGGAGCTGCCGATTCTGAGGCTCCAGGTTCAGGTTCGCGCTCTGGCTGTGGTTCGGCATTGGATGCGATGATAGGAATTGTGAACAGGTCTCCGAAGTCTGCGTTCTGGACCTGATGACGTCTGAATTGTAGCCAGTCAGTATCTGGCTGTGGGATGGGATCCATAGTCGGGAATCACTTACGCAGCACCGCGCATGCGCGATCGCATGCGTTCCTCTCGAGCTGGATTCCCTAATCAGATGTGCGCATCAACAGGGTGCGTGCAGAACAGACTCACTTAGATCCATGATGCGCCAAACCTCATGACAAGAGACGGTGGTCAAGAATCGGCGGTCTCGCCATGTGGCCCGCGAGAGTGCCTGGTGGACGACGCGTGGACGCGTGGATCACGCAGTTTGGCCTTGGGCGACTTGTAGGTACTCGAAGTGTACTTGGGTGTGGTTCCGCCCGCATTGGGAAAGCTGGAGTGACGCGCCGACCGCGTCGCAAGTGTATTCAAGGTTGGAGGTGACGTCTTAGGGTCTAACCCTGGAAAATCCCACCCCTGGACCCTGGGCGTCTGTCTGGGTGGGCAGCCTCTTTGCGACCATGGCCACCGGGTGTATTATGCCTGTTTCTACTTCTAGTCAACCGCATCGTTGCCTCTGCAGCTGCACGAGACTTTATCTCCCTGGACTGTGGAAAGCCGGCAAAGGTATTTAGGATTTATAGGTCTCTCCCTTGGCCGACTGCGAAAACTACAGACTTGACAAGATCACATCTAGACCTGTAATTTAGTGTTCACCGGCAACCCAGCCGCGCGGCCATCGCTCGGGGATACCTAGCTGTTCATGCTGGACCAGGGCACGCAGGGGCAAGCTTTGATGGCAGTTGCTATTTTGACACACAAGCAGGGAGCCACCGTGCTGTGCCTGCATGTCCATGAACACTCGCTGCAAAACTGTTTGGCCGGGATTGTCCAGGACAGCGAGACTGAACTCCTGTAGGGTGTATTCCTCTGGGATTACCTCCTCTGGGATAACATAATTTGGGATAATGTTTAACTTTCCTATAAGATAAACTGTGGGATAATCACCTACGGGATAACCGCTACCTCTCCTGGGGTATCCTCCTCTGGGATACCCTCCTGTGGAATAAACTCCCGAGGTCCTGTGGGATAATACTGGATGGAGCAAACACCTGAGGGCCAGCCTCCCCGAGGTCCTATAGGTAAATGCCAGGTGGGTACGTATCGTAGAATTCTGGGTAGCACACCGAGTTAGCACAGCACAGCACAGCAGGACAGGAAGGAAGCTTGCGTGCCACTGACTGCCCTCGCACAGACGACACGGTCTTGAACTGTGTCTTAGTCCTGAATCTTGCTTCCTGTCAGGGCTGTCAGATGAGGAGTTTGTGCCTCTGACCTACCAAGGAGCAAGTGCCTCCGGCCAGTTCAGACAATCTTCCAGCCTGTGCCGAGTCGCCGTGGGAAGATTCCAAGGTTCCCAGGTTTATCGCCCTCGCCGCTCTGCACCCGCGCCCGAGCTGACGCGGCCTTGGCGCTCGAAACAGGCCATTACCACCCCCCCTCAGTCTCCCGTGCGTCCGATGCCACTGCGAATCCTTACCAGCCCGCAGCTAACGAGGGGCAGACAGAATCAATGATCCATGCGGCAAGTGGGAGGCTCCCGACCGTTGCGTCGTCATGGCTGGCATCCAAGACTTCCCCTGTCTCTCAACGGCCTTCAAAGTCTAGCCTCGCAATAACGTCCAACCCAGCCCGGGGCGCCGGGAGCTGCGCCAGGGTTGGCTCATGTGTCGCGTGCTCCTGATCTGCGTCCAGAAGGTGGAGGGACATATGCGCACTGCTGCCATAATTCCGAACATCCCTCCCTCTTCCCCTGGGGAAGTGATGTGTATTTATCTCTAGAACCACCTGCCGAAGGTCGCGTGCTCTCTTTCCTTCCCTGCATGCTCCAACTACGCTCAACGTCCGCATAAGCCCAAAAGGGTCTTTGTCAAGAAGAGTTGTTCATGTTGCACCGAGGCTTGTAACGGTCCCTAGACACCAATCTTGTGGTCGTTTATTCTGGTCTCTCGGAGGGGCATCGTCGACACATTCGACAATCTCTGCTGTCTCGCTCTTCCGTGAGACGTTTCCCACAACACAACGGATCGTACGACGGTACCAGCTGTCGTCAGCACAGAGACTCCCCGAGACGCTCGCCTGACTTGAGCGACCGCGCCCTACGTGGACACCTCGCCCATCTATTGTCTCTTTCATTTATACATGCCCGGGCTTCTTGTTCGCCGCTGAATCCCTGGTCAAGGAGCGTACTGGCATTTGCCTCCGACGATGCAGCTCACCAGGCTCCTGCCACTGTCCACCCTCATCTTGGGGATATGCGCAGTCCCTTCCGTTCGCGGGGACGCGAACTTTGCGCATGTACGGACAAGGCTACACAGAGACATGAGCGCAAGAGACTACGACCCGCCCGAGAAATATTTTCACGAGTCTGTCTTCCATCCTCACTACGACGGCCGCTTTGCCGAAAAGGCCCTTCCCTATCATGAGCAGAAGGCCGCCCTGAAGAATCTCCTGCAGACCTACCTGGCCACCTTCTCGGACCTCGGTGTCGAGACGTGGCTGATGCACGGCTCGCTGCTTGGTTGGTGGTGGGGCAAGAAGATCCTGCCCTGGGACACAGACGCCGATGTTCAGGTGTCCGAGGCTGCGATACACTACCTCGCTTCTTATTATAATATGAGCGTCTTTCATTACAGGACGCCGCGCATTCCCGAGGGTCGAGACTATATGCTGGAGGTCAACCCGAACTTCGTCAACCGAGAGCAGACGGACAAGCTTAACGTAATCGACGCACGGTGGATTGATACGACAAGTGGCCTTTTCATCGACATTACTACTGTCAGGTACAACCTGACGCATCCTGAAGGCGACGGTATCCTCTCATGCAAGGATGGCCATGAGTTCAGGGTAGGAAACGCCCCTTGGCGGCATCTCACTGAAAGCAGGCTAACAGGTTCTCAGGATACCTTCCTATTCCCTCTGCGCACCACAACGTTCGAGGGATCCCCTGCCAAGATCCCATTCCTGTATAAGGAAATGCTCGAGTCCGAGTATGGGACTCGTTCTCTCGTGAACACGATGTTTGAGGGGTAAGTTCGCCCAGTCCGGCCCACTCTCGTGATACTGACAGCTGGCAGCCATAAGTTCAGCGATGAAAAAATGGAGTGGCTACCAAACATGATCGAGGGCGAACTATGACGATGGCGGAGTTGACGCGTCAAACCCAGACAGCATCTCACCTCAGCGAGCCAGCGCTGGATTACAGCGGTTGGAGTTGACCCTTAGACTATTCTTGAACCTCGGCTTAGGGGGCTTTTTGCATAAATCATCGAGGATATAACTTTTCTACCTGGCGAAACGAGGCAAGACAAAGGAACTCTGGAAGGAAAGAAGAAGAATCTTCTGGTGATTTGCATTACATTGTAGGGGTAGGATCTGGAGTTTGCTGTATACTCCCGGGTTGACTTTGTCAACACCCGAGAGCATCTTGATACCCATCACGGACAGCTTGGCGTTAACTAGGCGTTGGATACTTGCAAATGCGATAAATTGAGCTGGTTGCCTTGACTATTTTTGTATTCTGAATCAGTTTCTGGCCATGAAATTACAGATCTACGTAGTAGTTACAGTAATAATGACTTGAAGTCATCAGTTGAAGAGGCTCATCTGACAAACTGTTGTGCTGCGCGGCAGGCATGAAGCTACCACAATAGACTACCTACCCAGGTAGGTACCATAGCACATAGCCGCAGAGGCCCACTCTTGACTAAAGTACCTGAGTAGAGTACCTAGGTGGGTAGGTAGCCGTGGCCCGCCCGGCTAGCAAGGATCAGGCGCGTGGGTGACGTCCTCTGGCCCACAGCTGATACGCTATCCAGGAGCTCCACGTAAGTTGCCGACCCTCCTGATTGCCTGGCAGCAGCATCTACAAACTTACAGCACGGCCAAACTATCTGGGAGCCTGGCCGAACATACGCAAGCAAGCCCCAAAGCCTTCCCACCCTCGGCCCTGAGTCCTCGAAGGGCCCCATATCCCCTGCAGAGAGCGCAAAGCTCGCAGCTTGTCAGAAGTCTTCTGTTGGACAGAACATCACTCCCTGAATTGTGCACCTCGAGCCGACTTCTAGAGAGGCACTGCTACCACTTCGCGACAGCCCAGTCTAGCTTGAGGGCAGAGCCACATTTCGAGCACCGAGCAGCTCCCGCCGGGAGTCTTCATTTTGGTTTGTCTGCACTGAGAGGGAGATTCAGCCAAAATGACGGCCTGGAATGTAAGAGACACCCGCGGGCACAACGAGATTGGCTATATGACACCCCAGGCTAAAGTTGCGCGCACAGCTCTTCCGCATCGTGGGAGACTTCTGCCACCTGGCGTCCAAGTTCATTCTCATGACCTCGATACACCGCAACCGAAGTGCCGAAGGTATGGGCAACTCCTTGATAGCTTTCTTTCCCTTGTGCGCGGCAGGCGAACGCCTCGGCGGAACTGAGGGGCTGACCAGCGACTATAAACAGGCGTCTCTTTCATCACCCAGGTGCTCTACTGCGTCGTCTTCCTCGCCCGCTACACCGACCTGTTCGGCCGCGGCCAATATGTGTACAACATAATATTCAAGATTTTCTACATCCTCTCATCGTTTTACATCATCGGCCTGATGCAGTGGGTCTTCCCCCGGACTCGCGAGAAGGAGCTGGCCTGGAAACTGGGGGCGGCGTGCTTCTTCGGCGCCCTCCTGCTGTCGCCCTTCACCATGTTGATCTTCCAGGGCAAGGATGAGTGGAGCATGTTCTACGTGAGTCACCGGGAGGCCCCTCTCTTCTCCCTCGCCGGTCGGACTATGCTAACGCGTTCACCACCTCCTGTCGCAGTGGCTCTGGAACCTCTCCTATATCCTTGAGTCCGTCTGCGTCCTCCCGCAGCTCCTCCTCCTCCGCCAGACCACCGTGCCCACCGTCATCGACAGCTACTACCTGCTCGCGCTGGGCCTGTACCGCGGGCTCTACGTCCTTAACTGGCTGGCGCGCGAGCTCGACATGCAGGACATCAAGCCCAAGCCCGTGCAGATCATCTTCGGCCTGATCCAGACCGCCCTGTACGTCGACTTCGCCTGGGTATACTACACCCGCCAGCGCGTCAAGCTCCGCAGCGGAGGCGTCGTCGATGCCGACGACATGCGCCGCAGCTGGCTGCTGCGGCGCATCTTTGGCAAGCACGTCGACAACTCGGGCGGGCGCGGCGGCGACGACGATGACGAGGAGAGTGCGCCCGCGCTCGGGAACGGCCGCGGCCCGAAGCGCTCTGCATGGGGCCGCAGGGGCATCTCGGTCAGCGCGGACGACGGGGTCCTGGGCGCGGACGGAGACCGGTTCAGCGAGGAGGAGCACGGCATCTTGGGCGCGGATGGCGAGTCGGTAGACCCTGATGCCAAGATGAAGGATCCCGACGAACTTGCCCTGGCCCTGGATGACGAGGACGAGGAGGGCGGAGGCAGCTCTGGTAGCTCGAGAGTGCCCGCCGATGTGAGGGGCGGTGACGAGTGGCGCGACTAGGCTAGAGAGCCTTTTGACTGGCTTGAACTACGGATTGATGAATGGAAACATGGCGCCGAGGCCAAAATGTCTGGCGTATCTGCTCTTGAATCGGCGCCTTCACGGCTGGATGGGACCATGTACTTGGTGGTGCAATGATCACTGCGGGACATTAGGTCGCCTTTCTGGATCATGTAGACTTGTATAGCACCGGCTAGCTAGGAGTTCAGGTCCTGCATTGAGATTTGAATTGTGTTTGATTCTAAGACTAACAAGTCAAGTGATGCTGGTGCGAGTAGAGAGTGAAGGGTCGAGAAGGAGCCAAATGTGGCTTGCGGTCACCGCGTGCTCTCGTCTTGGACGTCTATTAACGGAGGCCGTTTCGAATGTCACCACCATGTCCACATGATTCTCTGCTCCGCAGCCCTTACCATCGGCTGTTTCAGAACGAAAACATCGTGGAAAACCTACCTCGCTGGAGTACGCTGTCAGCTCGAGGTAGCAAATAATTTGACCAGTATGATCTGGTCAAAGACACTGAGAAGCGGCCAGGCAGTGGTTGACTCATGGGATAGCCAATGATCATTGCTAATACATAGCTGCATCTATCCAATGCGTTCAAGTCCGTGAAGAATGACCACCTCGCAATAAGTCATAAGCCAGGTAGTTGGGTTTGAACTCCAAAGAAAGCATCGGCTGACATCCGCTTCCAGCAAAGTATTACGAGTCTTCTTTCGCTCAAAACCTAATATAGGAAACAGTCTGGTGAGAATCCTCGTGCGTCTAGAGGTCTCAATATTGGCGCTACATGTCTTGTTCCTTTACGGGCTTCATCATGCATGTATGTGTATCTATGCCCTCGTAGCCCAGCTGAGCCATGTCAAAGTCGAAGACCTTGAGAGTGCGCAGCCCGAACTTCTCGTACAGCGGCCTCCCTGCCAGGCTAGACTCAAGATATACCTCAATACCACGTTCATCGGCTTTGTCTATACCCCATTGCAGCAGCACGCTAGCTGCCCCACGGCGCCTATAGTCAGGCGAAGTCACAATCATGCCAAGTACTGTGTGCCTCTCAGCTCAATCCGGACCTGTAAATTGACATCTGAAAGCACTCACGGTAGTGCGGCCGCCCTTTCATCACCTCGTAACGATACTTCTGCAGAGGGATGTACCACTGTGGCAGAGGCCACTCGAAGGCGACAGGCCCATTCGCAACCTCCTCCTCGCTCAGGGCAGGGCAGTAATGCCACGTTGCCCAGGCCATGATCCCCTTGGTGGCAGGGTCGACGACCTTGAGGAATGTAGCGTCCTGGTCGTGGAGGAATGCCTTCAGCCGCCGTCCCAGCAGCTTTGAGACCGCCTCGGGGGTGCGATCGCGCTCCATGAGAATCCTCTGCATGTCATCCTGCGGATTCCCCCATATTTCGACGCGTACGGCTTCCTCGAGGTCCACCTCCTCCATAGGAAGTAGTTGGGGGATTTCCGACGACATGATGTCTCAGTCCAGCAGCTGGTCCGCGTCGGCCTTTTCACTCACATTATGAGGCGCTCAAATAGCCATGCAGGGAGGACCGGACTGAGGCCTGCTGCTGCTCCCGGGTAGGCCCGGTTGACGACGACGTGAGCCGGCCCGGAGATCGGATTGCATTGCCGCACCAGACCCACAGACACTCTGGGGAAGCGGAGCCACGGCGATGATCAATCTGTTTTAGTTGCCTCTTCTATTGCTCACGATCTCGCGTAAACCCAGAAAGACTGGCACTTGTTCTTCATCTATTGTAGTTTGTGAAATGTTATCATTTCTTGAGGCGGGCGGGCGGCGGGGCCGTAGGAAGCGATGAGTCGCGATTCTTCTACACCTTTCCTTTCGAATGCAGCCGAGCAGTGGACGTGCAAGCTCATGTGAATTTCCATATGCTATTTTCAGTTTTGACTTCTGGGAGTGAGTCTTTGCGGAGGAAAGTTGCTTGTTAATGCCGTTTGACCCCTGTGTGGCTGGTTAGTATGATGGGTGATGATATCATATCCCATTCCCTCTAAACCTCCCGAATATGCTGGCCTTAGCCATCGCTAGACACTCCTCAATAGTCGAACCGTCAAAGAGCTCAATGATCAACTTACGTGACCTGAAAGCCTTGAAAAAGCTCATACTACCCAGCAAGCAAGCCACATCCAGACCACTTTCTTATCTCAAGAGCAGTCATCTCAGCCACCACCTGCCCTCGACCCTTTTCACTGCCAGCTCGAACCCCCAGCACACATTCACCACAATGAGTTGGATGGACAGCTGGTCAAGGCCTTCGAAGCATCAGTCTGTTCCGGCACCCTTCTACTTGCTCCCGGGGGGAGAGGCGACTCCTTATTGCCACTCATGTGGTCGAGTGATCAATTCACGGCGAAAGGCGCAGCCGTCCGTGAAGGACGACGCAGACAAAACCCCTGTCAAATACTGCTCAGCTAGTTGCCGGGGCCGTAAGCCGGGGAAGGTCGACCGTGAGATCGAGGAGGCATTTTTGCGGTTCCTGCAGGGCGAGGAAAAGCCATCGTCACTCGATGAGGGCAGCAAGGGGGCGCAGAAGTCGAAGAAGGGATCCGGTGGAAAGCGAGCAAAGGGCGACCAGAGGTTGCTGATATCGTGCGACGACGTCGAGAAGTTTGTCTTTGGCCCGGTTGATGGAGGGGCCAGCACAGCTGGGTCTGGCTCAGAAGACAACCACGAGAGAGAGAGCGAAGGTGAGAACGGCATTGCCACAGGGAAAGGCCTTGAGACGACATCATCAGAGCCTCGAGACATGGTTCACAATTCTGGGACTCTCATAGACCCAATAGAAGATGCCGCGCCCTATATAGACGGGGATGTTCTAGCCCGCATGTCTGTCCGCAGCGGAACGCGGATACGGCCGCCTCAGTCTACGTCGGAAGTCAACGGTAGTGTAGGTGGCGAGAAGGGCCGGGCGGAGAGAGTAGACGAGACGGATGAGATGCTAGAGAAGCGCAGGCAAGGCCAGAAAAAGGCACGGCAGAGAGAGATGGTCAGGTGTGCAGCGAGACGCGCCGTCGTCTTCGGGCTCGTCGCTGGTGATGGGCAAGGGCAAGGGAAAGACGGGAGGAAGTGCGAGGCCGTCATGAATGGCAAGGTCGTCGAGCCCTCGTTTGCCAAGGGATCGTGGAGCATTCGCTGGAGAGAATGAAATTCGAAAGTGCATACGCATACCACTCCGTGGTCTTTCGGGCTGGCAAAAGAGGGGAGAACATTCATGTTGAATCTAGCCCAGTGTATCACGGCCCCAAAGAGTGGTCATCCCAGTAACCCCTTATACAATTCCTGGGTTGCAGTTGTCTATAGAAATAATCAAGCGCCACATCATGCCTGTAAAGCCGCCGAGGCAGGGCCAACCTCGACATTCAATACGGGCAGCCTCAGTTCTTCTTGTCTGACGTCGAGTTAGGAGTGCCCAATATTGCCGCCACCTTGTCCTTGAACGTTTCTTCGCCCCTCGCCTTGCGGGCTTGCCTCTCCGCCTCCTGTTCCTTCCACAACTCCTTCACCTTGCCAACCATGGCCTCCTTGGACCTAAGCTCGGCTTGTATGGCAGCCGCCTCCGCCTCCCGTTCCTTCTCGTCCACCTTCGCCAGGGCGTCTTGGTACCTCTTTTTCGCCTCCTCGCTCATATTCGCGATGCGGTCATCGCCTATCTTGGGCACAAAAGGCTCGAATTTGGGCTCGGGCAGGCCTTCGGCCTTGGCCTTCTCGATAGCAGCGTCTTGCTCGAGCATCTGGTGATAGAGCTTATCCGCGTGCATTTGTATCCTCTCGTCCATCTCAGGCGAGCGGTCAATGGCATTGATATAGCCGAGGGCTTTGAGAAGTCTCTGTCGCAAGGATCGTCAGTCTTCCGGCCGGCCATGGGAAGCCAACCCGAGAGCAAGCAACTTACCGACTGCATGTTATAGCACCTCTCAAACTTCCGCACTTCGTCCCTGCACATGGTCATGCGCGCCTTCAGTGACCCGCTCTTCATGCAGTTGTTCCAGTCGAGCTGTTCCTCGGAGCAGTTCTCGAGGGCTGCCTGCCCTATCGCTGCCTTCCGGCTCTTGAACGAATCTAGCACATCCTGCAGCTTCTCGTGATCTGACTTGGTCTCGCTCTCGACCTCGCCGAGCGGCTTGTACGTCTTCCACAGGTGCGCATAGCGACCGTCCTGGTACAGCGATTCTTTCGGTACCGAGCTGGATGCGGATTCGCCTTTTTCTGTCTGGTCGCTGGGCGTGGTTGCTGCACCCGATTCTGCCGCTACCGGTTGCTGAGCTTGTCCATCCTGCTTGGGCTTGCTGCCGTCGTACTTGGCGGGCGATTCCTTGCGCAGGAACTCGCGGACTTTGGGATCAAAGTCTTGCAACGGATCGTCACTTCTTCTCCCCCACAGAGAGTCGAGCCAACCCATCTCACTCGTTAAACCTTAGGCGTCAAGGCAAGTGCGCGATGCATGGTCTGGACTGTCGCCGGGGATGAAAAGATGTCGGCAGCGAACTCGGCAAAACCGAGCCCCAGTCAACAAGCTCCTAGTTGGACAAGGATCAAGTTTGAGCGGGTGGGTCATTAGGCCAATCACGTGCAATTCTTAATTTCATGTACTGGGTAATTAGGCATGGGAATTGATTCTAATTTGTAGGGGATCTCTTTTTCGGCCAAAGCGATGTCAATGGCTGACTTGAGACCGGGCTGCGAATGCATATCAACGTTATTCACAAGAGCAGCATTCAGCCAGACCCAGAGGCCGAGAAGAGGGTGACAACTTGAGGCTCAGAGCACTTTATCTGGACTGAGGCGAATTGGAATTGCTGTACTTGAGGCCATGGAGCCGGCCTCTCAATCCTGCATTTATACATTCATGACATGATCGCATCCTCCACGGAAGCGTCCGCCGGCTAAGCCCATGCCGCTGGTATTTCACCCTGAGAATCTCGACCCGGGCACGTTCGGTGCACGGTGATTTGAAATTCTTTCCTCGGACTCTTCACGTGATAGTAGATTTCGTTCGTGTTTGAGATTTTTTCTCATTGACGGAGATCTCGATTCCGCTGCTCGTCGACGATATCACACATAGCCTCGCGTGCCCGTTCGTCGTCAGGAGACCTGGGTATGCCGAATTCGTTTCATTCCAAACTGCACTAAAGGCATCCTCGTATCCTTTCGCAGTTCGCCCTTGATCCGCCGTCCATTTCTTTGTAAAAACCATCAAGCAAGCGACGCCAGAAATGCCAAAGGAGATCCCACTCGTTCGACCCTTTTTAGAACTTGGAGAACTTCTTGACGGCCTTGCCGGTGCGGGGCAGCACACGCAGAACGTTGAATCGGACCTGAACGGCGGGAGATGTGTCAGCCTGGGGTTGCCCTCTGCCTGCGCTTCTGTTCTTGTGAGACCTACAGTCTTGCTCAGGGGCCGGCACTGTCCAACGGTAACCTGGTCACCCTCCTCAACACGGAAGGCTGGGGAGACGTGGGCGGCGAGGTTCTTGTGTCGCTTCTCGTAACGGGCGTACTTGGGGATGAAGTGGAGGTACTCGCGGCGGACGATGATGGTACGGTGCATCTTGGTGGACACAACAGTGCCGGTCAGGATACGTCCACGGATGGAGACGAGACCGGTGAAGGGGCACTTCTTGTCTGTGGAAGGCAGTCGTTGTCAGCGTTCGAACCCTTGCGCTTGTTGCCACTCTTTTCGCTCTTCGTCCAGCCGTCCTCCAGGCGCTGGCTGCCCTCCAACAAGCCCTACAAACAGCAGTTCCCCGAGAACTTCGTCGACGATGCATGGGCCTAGCTATGTCTTTCACGTACCGATGTACTGGCCCTCAATGGCAGTCTTGGGGGTACGGAAGCCCAGACCGACATCCTTGTACCACCGGCGCTGTCGAATATCGTCAGCTTTCGATGTGCTTTCTCATTGCCATGTCCAACACGGATGTTCTTGGGCCACTCACACCACCCTTGCCGGGACGCTTGGTCTTGCTCTTGGTGACAAGAGAGATGTGAGGCTGCTTCTGGAAAGCGCGCTCCGACTGGACGGTCAGCTCGGTAGCCATGTTTGCGGTTGAATTTGCCGGTCGCGAGTGGTTGTCGAGGGAAATGGATTCGGCGACGTCGCGATTCTATCGACAGAGGGCCTGGATTAGTTCACCGAAATCGATTGACCGTTGAACGAGGCGTCACAAATCCATAAAGAAGTCGAGACACGCAATGCTGGATGGGCAGGAGACACTCACAAATTGACCGACAAGCTGCTGGCAGAGTGATGGTGAGTCTCTAGAGTGGGGCGCTGTTTTTTTGGTTGGCAAAAATCAGTGCTTTGCTCGCGCCGGAACGGAAAAACCTGGGCGGTCTGCCCGGTGCAGATTGTACTGCCGTACTGCAGTAATGGGGACAGTACTACCTAGGTACATACCCAGGTACCTGGAGCTGCCAGCCTAGGCCTAGTCAGCCTAGCGTGCTCTCGGCCCACCTCCATCTACCCACCCCCCTTCACCGGTCCCCCCTCCCCCTCCCCCTGGTACAACTCCCGTCCTCCGAACCCGCACGGTCAATCCCCTGTCAACCAGAACGCGCCTAATCGTATTGTTTACATAGTTTATCGGCCCAAACTCGCGAGCGACCGAGCAACCAACCAACATCACAGCCGCCATTCCAGTGTACACCGCGATACCATGACCACATAACCTTGCTTTCGCTTTTCATGACGCGTCTTTCGCTTCTACGTCCTCAGAAATAACCATGGTTGGCGACACTACACTACCGGCCACGCGCCGAACCACGCGCAAGTCAATCAGCGCCATGGAAAGGGACAATGCGACGGTGGACCTGGGCGCCGGTACCACGCTGGCGGACAACAGGAAGAAGTCCAAGTCGCGCAGCAAGAGCATGGGTCCTGGAGGTTTAGATGCTCTCAAGGCAGGTTCTGGGAACCGTCGAGTGGTAGCACTCTCACATATCGTCCATCTTGTTAACGGCTTCTGACACGGCCATAGTCACTGGCAGGTCCCGCCCGGCCACTGCCCCGGTCTATCCTCAAGCCCACAATGCCTCTAGCCGAGATACCTGGCTACAAACCAAGACACTCTTATGCCCCCGGCGCACTGGGCACCGAGAATCAACCCGACCTGCTGAGCGGTGACGACCTCGGCTCGTCAGGGACCAAGGTTGCACTGCGAACGGAGGAGGAACAGCAGGCTGCAGCACGGGAACGGGAGGAGCGCGAGAGGGCAGCCCTGGAGAAGGAAATCAAGGACAGGAGGGAGGCGCGCCGGAAATCCCTTGCGAACCGTCGAGTTTCGTTTGCCGCCGAGGCCACCCTGCACACCTTTCATGAAGTCGAGTACATGCAAGACTCTACAGCATCCACGGACTCGACGCGCAGGGCATCATCGGCCCCTGCACCCCCCGAAGCCGCACCCCAGGAAGATGATCCCGACCCAGATGCATCGGATACACCCTCTACGCCACCCGAGCAGATCGAGGAGACGGTAGCAGAGTCTCCTGAGGACCAGCGACATCTTCATCAGAGGAACCGAAGAAGAAGCTCGGGCCTGCCATCAGGGGACAGCTTTGACGGTCAGGACGACAACACTATAGCATCCACTATTTATGACTCCGACTCAGATGAGGGCGACGATGTCGCAGAGGTCCAAACCGAGGCATCGGGCTCGGACAGCGACTCTGACAGCGACGGGACGATGATGACCATGGAGGCTGAGGAGATGACTTCTGCATCTCTGGCATCAACAAGGTACGGAGATGAGGCTGACAACACGACCTCCAGCCTGGACGGTGCGCTAAGAGAGGCCGCTCGGCGAGCTGTCAATCAGGCACGGGAGCCCGATGAGGATGAGGAGGTCATTTCGGGCTTTAAAGGGTGGGGCAGGAAAGCAAGAGAGCAGCGAGAGGCTGCTGTCATTGCCCAGGAGCCCCCATCCGAGGAGGAAATTCCCTCGAGTCCTCTTAAGTCCAGTCCTGAAAAGTCCGATATCAATGAAGGCACAGAAATGGACATGGATATGGACATGACTAATGCCGTGGGTGGGATCATCGAACAAACCATTCCGTCATCGCCAGATCAAGCAGGCCAGGAGGATATGTCAATGGACGTTACCAACGTATATGGTGGCATTCTTCCACAGCTGCAACCTCCGACACATGACGATGAGCCGGCTCAGGATGAACAGACTATGGAGTTCACCACGGCTGTGGGTGGCATACAGCGACCCCCGCCATCCGATGACGATCAAGAGATTCCAAGCGACGAGGACATGTCGATGGAGCTCACAACCGTCATGGGGCGTGTTCTCGGTGCTAAGAACAAACAGCTGAGGCAGTCGTTGCAGTTGAGCTCCTCGCCCGTCAAAGATCCAGTTGATGATGTCGATGGCGATGGGTCGATGGAGACGACGATGGATGTGACTAAAGGAATCGGCCGCATTCTTTCCACAAATAACGAGGATGAGTGCTTGGATGCTGACGCTGACATCGCCACGGGTATGGACCTGACCGCAGCTGTTGGTGGTATCGTCAAACCTGTGTCTCCAGCAGAAAGAACAGCTGCGAAGAAGCTTATGGAGCAAGAGGCCGACCAACCCGAGATGACCACGACACCTGATCTCACCACTACGAGCTCCCCACCGAAGCAGCCAACGGTACGAGCCGTGGCAGAAGACTCGCCCAACCTGTCCGCTCTGAGTGGCAAAAAGCTTCGACGAAGCAATGGGCTCCTGTTTCCTGCGACGCCGAAGTCACCCACAAAGAGTGCCAGCCCCGCGTCCCAACGTAAGACGCGCTCTCAGGGACCAGCATCGCCGGAATCATCACGCAGTCCTGCACGCAGTAGCAGCCGGACACCGTCCCCAAAAAGGCTGGGCCCGCCGTCGAGGAACCTTTCGCCTCAAGCAAAAGCCACACCATTATCCAAATCGCCTGCGAGGCCTTCCAGTAGTCTATTTCAGCGAGACTCGACGACTGGGTCGAGAACACCCCTGGTGGTGTTGACACCGCAGCGACCCAAACTGTCGGGTGTTGGAGTGGACAGAAGTGGCATTGGATCACCGCGTGTCACCGAGCTTCTCGGCCGACGTAGTTCGATCGGAGACACTGCTGCCACGTTTAGTCCAATCCAGCTTCCGCAACATCGCAAGGCCGTGGCATTTGAGGATCCCAGGATCATGGAAGAGGAGATCGACAGAGAACGCCGTGACGATCAAGACCGTGAAAGCGGTCGACGTATCCTGGAGAAGGAAGCCGATGATATTACATCTAGTCTGAAGGAAATGATACAGGGCTTGTCTCCGAAGAAGAACCCTCTGAAAGGCCGGAAGAGCTTGCACGTCGGCAGCGCAAGAGGTCTTTTGGGGAAGCGTCCGTCTGAGTTAGAAGATGACAGCGATGCCGAAGTGCAGGATGGCGTCAAGAGGCTTAAAGGGCATCAGGGCAGTCCAGTGAAGAATATCAGACTACAACAGCCGCCATCCAAAGCCGAGACGACCGGATCACGACCCACGTTCCCACCCAATCGAGTGCCAGGCGACACCGGGAACAACACATCCA
The DNA here is from genome assembly GCA_014872995.1 of Diaporthe citrichinensis. Classification (NCBI taxonomy): domain Eukaryota; kingdom Fungi; phylum Ascomycota; class Sordariomycetes; order Diaporthales; family Diaporthaceae; genus Diaporthe; species Diaporthe citrichinensis. Next base: position 233,142 of record JADAZR010000071.1, on the reverse strand, counting down.
CGCCCACAACGGCACCGTCCCCATCAAAAGCGACGACCCCCAAGGAGCAGGGGCGGTTCAAGAATGTAGACAATGATCAGCCGACTGCCACGTTCACCTTCCATGCTACTTCACTGGCAGATCTTGCGGATCTGCAACCTCCAGACGATGATGAGGATAGAATCCACCTGCAGGACTTCCTCAACTTGACCAGCATTCGATTCATGGAGCTGACGACCACGAAACGGCGGCATACCATTCTACCTTCAGCCCGCAAGAGCAGCCTCTCTGAAGACAAAGACAGCCTTTCCCTGGAAAAGTGCGTCGTTGCCGGTGCTTGCACGGTGCCGATGCTCGAGCTGTTCCAGCATTCCTGTCGGGAGCTGAAGAAGTACATTTCCGAAGGTCGAAAAATTGTTCGCGAGATCGAAACGGAGACATTCCAGGAAAACCCACCTTTGTTCCGCGAGTATATCACGGCTTCACCAGAATTCAAGAACCTCATGGACAACCAGTTCAAGAACGTCAAGACCAATGCGCGATTGCTCAGCAAAGCGATGTGGTACGACTGGAGAATGAAGTTACAAGATGGTCTCAGGGAGGGCCTGGTCAAGATTGCCGAAGGAATGATAACGGATGAGCAGCTTCTCGAAAAGCAGCAAAAGCTCCTGTCTTCCGTCTTGCCTGCGATGATGAAGCAGCTAGACGCGCTAACTCGGGAATGCGAGAATCTCGATACTGTTGCCAGCGAGCTGGAAGACTGTGATCCTCAGGAACTGAATTCTGCCCGTGCGGACCTTGCTGCTGTGGAAGACGACATTGAGGCGAAGAGCAAGGAGATCGCACAGCTCCGAGAACAGTTCAGAACAAGTGAGGAAAAGGTTGGGCAGCTTGTGGAACAAAAGCAACGGTACAATGCAGACATCAAGGAAGCCGAAAGGATCAGAGAGGAATGCCGCGGCTGGAGCTCCACCGAGATCAGTGCCCTTAAAGCCAAGGTCGACGCAATCGAAAAACAACACGGCTGGGCAATCACAGGAGTGGTGGGGACCAGCGTGTCGGTATCCTACCGCCACGAGATCGAGCTCGTGTTCGACACGGCCTCATTCAGGCCAGGGCAGCAGGACTCCCGCATAGATCTCTGGTATATCGCAGCGAGCAGGGAGCGGAAGCCTGTGTCATTGACACCAGAAAAAGAGTTTTGCCTCGAGTGCATACGCGACCATCTCCGCCGCCTGCCTCAGTCCAAAACAAAAGTGAGCTCGATGCTCAGACTGGTCAGTCGCGGGTGGGACCGCGCAAACGCACTGGCCAATCAGATATACCAGCTGAACCTCGCATTTCCAACTTCAGCAGTTCGCACCTCCGACTCTTCAATCTCCATTACTTCGACCTTACTTCTCGCCCCACTGCAGACCAAGGTTGGAGTGAGTTTGAGTGTGCAAAGCTCGGTCGGTGTCGACAGTCTCGAGTTCATTGTCTCAGCTCAGGCAGCTATTGTCTATGGTGAGCAGTTCAATGCGGGCAAAATGGTAGACTTCTTGTCAAGCCGAATAGGGCAGCGTGTCTATTGTCCATCTGAGAAGGAAGGTGAAACATGGGTCAATGTCGTCGCAGACTTGCACGCAAGGCTGCTGGCCCGAGGGAAGAAGTAAACAACGCAAGGAGCAAGGGTTGCCTGCAGCATTCTCGCACAATGGGCACCTCGCCACGAGTGCCAGAGGGTACCCAGATATCAGGTGAACAAATCATTTGTATTGTTCTGTATTACTTTTAGCCTTGAATAGGAGTGGGCACAGCTTTACGGTGGGGCTCAATGCAGCCAGCCTCATTCTGTCCGATCTCAAGAATACTTTCTGAGTGCACTGCTTCGATGGGACCGACACTTGAGCTTAATGTCCCAGTTGTGACATCTCTTACAATGTGAGATTCTGCAAGATGAATGAGTGTCACCAACATCAAAGGTGTCTCGACTACTTAATGCCGACCTTCTGCCCGAATTGAGTCATCCCCACGTCTTTTCTCTAGGTATCGCCAGCCTCTCGTGCCAGACTTCTATGGGAGAACCAAACGATCCACAATCTTTTTACAACTCTTCTGAGGAACCTTCAACCCCTCTTAGCCTTGAAATTCCATTTAAGACTGCAGACCAACTTCAACTGCCTAGTCGCGGAGGCATCGACGCCGCCTCTTGATTTTCTGCCTATTTGTGGCATCAACTCCCTTTTGAGTATCTTGCCTGCGTGGCGCATGTTTTTACTCCCCTGAGGACTTGCAATCCCATCAGAACCCTGTTTCTATCAGAAGACAGCACACCATCGCCCAGCATGTTCGACCAAGCGATGGAGCTCCTCCGCCGCCTGGTTGGCATCCTCATTGCCATCTTCGACATTGCATACACGCTTATCTACTACGCTTATGCCACTATTATCTACAGCACCGGGGCTGTCCTCCTCCTCCTCTGCTGGTGCGCATTCTGCGCCCTCACCCAGTCCGTCGCCGATCACGTCCCTGTCAAAAGGTGGATTGATCGCCGCCTTCAGGATAAGTTCTTGCGAAAGGTCAAGAACATGGGCTATCAAGAGCTCAACATGAGAGCCAGGCTCATCAATGTTGGAGAAGACATCAAGATGCGCAACGAGGCCAACAACCAGATTCTCAAGGAGATTTGCGACGCGGAGGATTTCAGTAAGTTCCTCTCTTTCTCCGGCATATACCTTGGACCCTCCCTTTTCAAGATGATGGTGGGGTTGAAACGACTTAAAGTTGATGAGTCTGCCTCAGCGGCGATTATAGTGGTGTATGGAATTGCAATTACTGACAGTGTTACAGTCATGAGAAAGATCAAATACTATGAGCCCGAGCTCAGAGCCGGCCGCTACGACAGTAAGTCAAGCTCAGCACATTGCACAGTCCTACGCGATCTTCAAGGTTGCATTTGCAAGGCGCGTCAGAAGAATTACAACTATCTTTCTGTCTTTAAAGCCTCGTCATATCGCTTTCAGCTATAGCTGTAAATCACTGACAAGTTCTCAGTCCAGCCAGTCATCCCTGGGATGTTTATCCCCCCACACCCGACCCCGGCGGCCCCATCTCCCTCCGCCGTCGTGCGCTGGTGGTTCTCCCAGGACTACGAGAGCCACCGCCTGGAGTGCTCCATCGCAGGCTTCTCCACGCAGCTTACACAGAACAAGCAGAGGCTGACGGCCCTGGACCAGGAGAGTGAAAGCCTGAAGCTGGAGCTGAGCCAGGCTCTGGAGAGGAAGCGCCAGGTGCGGCACAAGCCCACCCTCCCGAACTACAAGCAGATGTACCGCAACTTCGACGCGGCCCTCGAGACCATGAGGACGCTCCGGCACAATCTACCCCAGCACCAGTGCACCCACGTGTGCACATGTCCGCATGAGGCGGCTCCCTCCTACCCGGAGTGGCTTGTGCCTCCCAAGCGACTGCGATGGTACGCCGCCGCCCTTCTACATGTCTTCTTCCCCCATCACGTCAAGACGAATCAGCTGATATGGAGTTTCTCTACAGGTGGGAGTGGGGTCTGCTGGCCCCGGGTCAGTCGCCTCCCCGGGTAACGTCTCTGCCGGAGATCGGGAGCTGGTCTGCGCCCCCGGCTGCCCCGGCTCTGAGCCAGCCTCATGCTGCTGCCGCGACCCCAGCCACCCCCGTCTCGCTGCCGGCTCTGTCTCTACCGCCTCTCTTTGGGCCACCACCTCCTGCTGCCTCTGTGAGGCCTGTCACACCTCCTCCTCCTCCTCCAAAGAGCCTCTCCCTGGCGGAGCGGCTCCGGGACCCTGCCGGTGTTCGGGCCAGGGCTCCTAGCCCTCCGCCCCCAGCCAGTCCTTGCTCTACTCGCCCTCAGTCTTGAGCTCGCTGTTGAGTCCGTGGTAGTGTCCGTGGTCGGGTTGGCTGCTCGGTTGTGTTTTCGGTCGGTTATTTTTGTGTCTATGGAACGATATTTGTCGCAGACCAATGAGTTTTAGATTTCTCTGCGTGCCTGCTCATTCTCAAAAGCTACCCTCGTGCCTGCTCTAATGCGTGATTATGGCGATCTATTTCTGTGAATTAGTGTCCGCAGAGGTTCTTTTCCGAGACGCTTTGAAAGCACTCAATAGATGCACTTAGTCGATATTCTGCGAAGTGAACCAACGTTCTAGGCTGTTACTATGTGGACTTGTTCGTTGTAGGTCCGGGCGCTTGGCCTCGTACGTGTTCTTACTGATAGAAAAAGCTCGTTGGTAATACGCTTTGCATTTGGAATGTAGTGGAAGACGATTCACGTAAGGGGTATATTGTCAATGTCCGCCACTCCTGTTAGCTTCGCTCCCAGTCTGCGAGAGACGACCTGAGCTACCAGTTGTATACAATTGCATAGTCATGATGATTCCGTAAGAGTTTGGCCATGACTATTCCGTTTCGGCATGTTTCCGACCTTGAAAGGCTATATAGTCAAGGGCTCTTGTCGCATTTGGCAAAACGCTCATCAGTGTGCTTAAGCCCTCCTGGGAAAGGACATCCATTCTATGTGGCCCTGCACTTTCTGCTAGCTGATGGGCATGCTACTGGAGGTACCCCAACTCATATAGCCTTGTTGCAATACTAATACTAAAGAATGTCTGAACTGGCAAGCTAACCTTCAAAGGTACTTCACTACTGCCAGCAAATAACAAATCAATCATGTGGACACTCCCGTCGCTTGCGGATTGAATCGAGCATTTGTAACTCAGCTAAGTCTTTTTCCATATCAGCATCCATGTGCCACGAAATTTACTTCCACGACCCATTGTAGTACCTTGACTGGCAGGAAATTATCTATCCAGTAGCATCATCAACCAGAAAAAGCCTTAGGTCGGTCGTTCACTTGCGGAGTCATGCTACTCTGTGCCTTTCAACTAGCAACTTTAGCAGGCAAGGAAATTCCCACAACCCACCCGCTCTCAATGTCCTCGAACCCCACAGTCCGCGAACATTGTTCTCCGACTTGGGACCGTCCGCCGTCCTTGTTGAGCCCTCGACCGGCATTCAGCCCCGCGTCTAGCAATTCTCCGACGAGATTTCCCGCTGGGATCCGCGGAGGACAGACCCTTTAGAGACGCCAGTTACTGTGTCCACAGTCGAGGTTGGCATGGACCTCAGGTGCGGACCTCCACGCTCTTACTATGCTTCAATATAGTATAGTACAGTTTTGGCCCAGTAATCACCTCCTCCAGGCTGCATTGTCCGTCGGTGTTGGCCGACGCTGTGCTCAGTGAGGGTCACTTGAGGGTAAGGACAAGGAATAGACCTTGTTGTCGCAAGAAACTCGCGTTGGCGGAGCGTCGAACTGGCCGTCGACACTGACTCGCTAAGCGCAAGACTAGAACAAGGAGAGTGGCCATCTGGATCTAATGACCCCTGCCAGGATGTGCATGTCTTCGAGTCGCTTCGAATGCGCATTCGCGATGACTTTATCGATGTGCCTCTGCAATTCTTCCGTCGCAGTTGGGTCATCTGTCAGCAGCGACCACTTCCTCCACCCGGTAGACCCGGTAGTACATCCTTCTTTCGAGTAACAATAGTCGGCTAGCGCCAAAGTCCAGGAAGAGCTCCATAACTGAAGAATTGCTCTTCGAAGTCCTTCATGACGCCCCCAAATGACGTTTTGGTATCTATGGTTTCGATGTCAGCCCCGCCTCGGAACGCGATAATGTCGCTGCACAGGCCTCTACCCGCGACAGAGCTTCCACCACCAGTGACACTGTGCAGGGCGGCAGCTGGGCGGTACTCGGTGCGAACATCGTCCTGCCCCGGGACTAGGCGTCTGAATAGGGTGAACACATCGCCCGGGCGTACACCACTCATGTGCTTGAGTAGGTTGGCGTGCACAAACAACGGTTCTGGATGTGATGGGTCGGCAGGGTCGGCATGCCCATCTCGTGGCGGACTAAGACCATACTGTAGCATAGCAGCGCCGCAGAAGTTGTCTCTTGGATCGCGATTGCCCAGCAGGGACAGCCAGCGCGGGGCGGGTGTATAGGTTATCCCAAGAGCCAGGAAGGCATAGCGGCTGTTTTGGTGTTAGCGTGGTTGATCCCCAACATGCAACGAGCAGGCGTGGCATCGGCCTTGAGATTCCCAGCTTACAATGTATCCTTGTCGCCACCGCTAAACCAGAAGTCACCCTCCTCAGCCATGTGCTGAGCCAGATACAATGCGGCGAGGTTTAGTCCATCATTGCCGGACTTCGCGATGAGTATCTGCCCGCTGTCAAGCTCCCAGGCATTGTGGCAGGGGATACCAAGCACACGGTGGATGGCATTGTCTGGATGGTCACGGTTCAGGTCTGGCCAAAAGATGGCGTTCCCTCCTCGGGCATCCCGGAAAAGGGATGAATCGAAGAGCGCACCCACATCGGACAAGGGATAGTTGTCCGAGTCTAGGTAGAGCACCTCGTCAAAGGAACTGCGAAGGATGGCCTCGGCCTTGAGCTCAAAGTTCTTCCAGCGGCCGGGGGTTTTCTGGGTCGAGACCTGAGGGTTTCATGTGAGCATCGTGGATGAGGAAAAGAGACGACCCTGATGAGGGCAATTGCGCTGCACATACCATGTGAGGAGTGGCGCCGAGGTCTCTCAGCTGCTGCCTCTGACGCTCGTCCGTCAGCTCGCCCTCAAAGTGGAACACTTCTATAGCGCCACGCTGCCATCCCAGCTTCTGGATCTCCTTGATGCATCCGATGGCCCTGTCTACAGTCCTGTGGTTCCCTGCGGCGAACACGATGCCGCGCGAACCCTGGCGGACGGGCTTCCCATCCAGGCCAAAGCCAGGGCCGATGAGGGCAGCCTCTCCCTCGCTGGCGGTATGCTGCTCGAGATAGTCCAGAGCACCTGTGCGCATGCGGTCAATCGTATCGGGATCGACGGCGAGCCATTTCTCGTGGTCGTTTTTGAGCTGGTCTGCGTTGACCTGGGCATTGGCTTGCTCCAGGGGGCAGGCGTCCTGGTTCTGTTGGCTGGCCTGCTTATGTGTGAGGACAGGCCTCGAGAGGAACCTGTCCACGGCCTGCGCGAGGTGGGGGTGCAGTGCAATGGGCGACCCGAGTGAGAAAGGCGGCGGCACGTAATCCGAGATCTGGGCGACGTCAAAGACCTTTGGTGTCTCGACCCATGCTGACAAGTGAGCCGCGCCTGCTTGATTGGGTTGGCTCTGGCTCGGCGGGCTCTCGGGGCTCTTAGGGGCCTCAGGGGTGGTGCTTTCTGGTTGGGCAGGCGGCTGCAAGTGTTGTGCAGTGCTGCGCCAGTCGAGATAAGTGCCGCCGCGGTACGCATATATTATGAAGCAGAGGATGCTTGCAGTCATGGACGCGAGGACCCAGGCAAGCCGCCTCTCCAACTTTACATGGCCAATCCGAGCCATCTCGATCCAGCGCTGGCGGTTGCGAGTGCGATATCGAGGGCAACAGAGGATCAGCACGACCAGAGCGCAGCAACTTGGGGCGGTGGCCTGTTTGGCATGGCGCAGTCACAATTGCCCACAGTGATGCGAGCTGCGCTTGGGTTTCAACAGGTGTCCGTAGCCGTGTGAGGATTGAGTTGAACGAATCAGTCCCCGGTACTTCCAGGCCACAGCATGATCGCTGACGTCGCACCTCGGTGCATTTACAATGCCCCATGTGAGGTTACTTTCTATCGTCACTGGCCCCCTGATGCCTCCTACTTCATGTACGGCGAAGCATCGGCTCGCCTTGTTAGAAGGTCGGACGCAACCGAGTGTAGGCCCATCTCATATTTAGAAAACATCAAGACGGCAACCGCCATGCACAGCCAGGCCCAAGGTGACACGCTGTCGGCCTACGAGTTCATCGCTGTTGCGTTGGCTGCAACTACACGGGCAACAAGCGTCTCCAGTGCGGCACTGGTACTGGCACGGGACGTATGGGTGCATCTTCTCTTGTCCCTCTGGTTCTTTGGCAGAGGAGAACCTCAATCTCGGATGTGTCCATTTTGCTACGTACGCAATCCCAATCCCAGCCGCCCGGGCTTCACAGGGCTTCACCAGGCCGGGCAAGACCGGGTTGTCACTCGGGCAAACCTGTCAGCCGACTGCCCTGCCACAGGTTTTGTGTAGTCTACCACCGCACACCGCGCGAGAAAGCGGAATTGTATTAATAGAATTGTTCAGTAATCCAAGTATAGCCAGCTCAGAATCCTGCCTTCCTCCCCGAATTCGCAAATCATAAGTTGCACATCTTTTGCAGGCGGCGGGACAAGACGGAATACCTCGTCAGCTGTCCGGAGTCAAGCAGTCCCTTGCCCGCAGTTTACGGATCCATGCAACTGCTGCCCATATCTCGGCCCTCTCGAGGCATGACACATAGTATTTAAATCGGCAGTCTGTGCCTCCTCCGGGAGTATCTCACGGCTGGCTCCAACTTCTGCATCTCTTGTTCTACCTGCCCACAAGCATCCTACCACTTGTTCCTCAAGATGACTTCCAAGGCTGTCTTCATCCTCGTCCCCGGGGCATGGCATGGCGCCAGCACCTGGGACAAAGTCACTCGTCTACTCGAGGAGAAGGGTCACCGCGCCATCGCGGTCAATCTTCCGTCCACGTCAGGGGATGCTGCTGCAACTTTCGGCGACGACGTAACGCATGTACGCAGCCTGATCCTCGGCGAAGTCAGACAGGGCCACCACGTGGTCGTGGTAGTCCACTCCTACGGTGGCGTGGTCGGCGAGAGCGCCATCAGGGACGTCCCCACAGCCAGAAACCCTAGCCCAGACATCGCCCACGGCAAGGTGATCGGCCTCGCCCTGATGGCAACTGGCTTCAACGTGACCAACATGTCCTTTATCGAGGGCTTCGGCGGCAAACCGCCGCCAATATGGCGTGCAGACGAGGAGTCCGGCTTCGTGGTGTTCACAGATGGCACAGACCCGGCAGAGCTGTTCTACCATGACCTCCCCACCGAGGGGGAGAAGCAGTACTGGGTGTCGAAGCTGACGAAGCAGAGCATCAAGTCTCTGTACGAAGGCCGGGAGCATTCGTACGCAGGATGGCAGGACGTTCCGTCGTGGGTCCTGATGACGACAAAGGATCGGCCGTTGCCTGTGGAGGCACAGAAGATGATGATCCAGACGGCCGTGGACGCCGGGGCGAGTGTGGAGATCAGGGAAATAGACAGTGGCCACAGTCCGATGTTATCGAGGCCAGAGGAAACAGCATCGTTCTTGGTTGAGGCTGCAACCGGCCTTGCTGGTTGAGAAAGTTACCGCCATGTACTTTCCAGGGGTTGCCACTTGTGACTCTGTCCTCAGACCGTGGCACAAGTGAGAGCTTCAATGAAATTCTCAACTCTCCCACAAAATAGACTTGGCGTGTCATGCGCCAGGGGTGCTTCTAATTCCGTACCCGAGAAATGGGTTAGTCCAAGGGTGGTATATGTGGTAGCACAGAAGCTGCAAGCTGTCTTTATGTGTTCTCGACTGCGAACGGTCTTGCGGTCAATGGCGCCAGATGTCCGGTCCGAGCAAAACAAGTCATTATATCAACCCGGTCAAAAGACAAATCGCGAAGGCTTGGGCCATGGGGTCCTGTCAACGCCCTCATTTCATCGCCATCAAACTGTGGCGAAAGTCTCGAATTGTCAGCACACCTTTACACATCGTGCATTCCACCCACAAAGACGCCTGGTATATTCGTCCCCCCAACGCCAGTGTAAACAAATGGTTCAGCAGGCCGTCCAAGACTCCGATAATGCCGGCTGGTTTATGAAGTGACTTTCGTTCAAGACGTGCTGCCGTTGTTCCCCCTTCCATTCCGACCGGCAGCACTCCTCTCTGCACTGAAGTTGCTGGTACAAGCCAGCAAGAACTTGCAGCATGTCAATGTCAGTTTGCAAGCCCTGGTCCAGCTGTCATCCTGAGCCAGACCGAGCTTGATACTGACGTCCTCGATCTTGTCACCCTCAATTTTGTAGGGCAGCATTAGGGCCTGATCACTGAGCCCGTCACTAGTATTCTGTTTCTCGACAAAGGCACCGAGCTGCCGTACCAGTTCCAGGAATGCGACCATGGCGTTGTCGAACTTGCGATGCATGAATGTGAGACCCAGAGGCATGTCGCCAGACGAGTACAGCTCAAGAATGTGCTTCTTGGGTGCTGGCGGCGGCGCGTTCCTGTGGCTGCCGAGCCGGCTGGAAGAAGGGGATATCGGGTCGTAACGGATTATCTTGGAAGTTGAGCCCATGGGCACAGGCTGGTACCCGTCGAACTGGTAGCCGAGCTTATCGGCGACTGTGACTAGCAGCAGAAGAGCATGGCCCCAAGCCGCATTAATTTCGGGCCAGTCGACAGGCTTATTCGACAAGCGGCCCAGCCGGAGCGAGTTGATGGTTGCGAAGTAGCCGTCAAAGCTGATACAGAAGGTGTCGTTGTAGACGTTCGACCTCTGGAGCTTCTCGAGCAGGCGAGAGTCGTGGTCGAACTTTGAATTGATGCTGTCGCGCTCGTTCTGGAAGTCGGTCAACTTCATGGCAAAAGCGTTGCGATCCCGCCAGAACTGCTCCTCGTCGGCGTCGAGCTGGCGTGATTCGTCTTCTATTCGGAGAACCTGGTCATCCAGTTGCGCCTTCTCCTGCTCCAGTCCCTTCAAAAGTGCGAGAGCCTCCGCCTCACCCTGCTTTGTCTTTGCCAGGGAGTCCTCTGTCGCTTTGAGCTCATCATCCGTTGGCGCTTCTGCTTGCATTTCCTTCAAGTACGCCACGTACGCCTCCCGTTCACGGTTCGCCGTTTCGAGTTTCTTTTGCAGGCCTTCCACAAGCATTTCGGTACACTCTACACAGATTGGGTGGTCCACATCCGACCTCGCCGAGAGGATCTCGTGAAGCTTGGTGATGCGCTCCATCTCGTGCGACTTCGAACTGCCATCGTCTGCTGCCTTTTCCCCTATCGCTCGCCGAGAGACAGGCTGGCTAGGCAAGCGGCTTGGGTTCACAACCTGAGATTCTGTAAGGTATATGAAGGACATTCCCGGATTGTCTCGTTGTTGTCCTTCGCCTGATCGTACTGCGCCAGTAGGCTTCCTGAATGTGGCCGGCCCGACATTTTTGGAGACACGGTCGTAGAGCGATTTTCTAGCTTCATCTTGCGTGTTTGTGTTCCTGGAGGGAAGATGTCGTTTCGGGACGGGCTGGGACGACGCTGCTACAGGAATGTGAGCACAATGGATGGACTGGACCACGTCGTGGTGGCGAAGGTGAGGGGCATCCTTACCGACAAGTAGGTCATATGCTGCTGGATTTAGGTCCTCGAGGGAGCTGTCCAGCTTGAGAGGGGTTCGGCACTTTTGGCAGTACATTCTCGATGACGTGCTCGTGCAAGCTGCACGGCGTTGATAAGACAAGGAGGTTGCCTACATGTAGAAAGATATGGGGCTTTTGGCGTAGATGAATAGCCCGCAGAAGCGTCGAACTGACGTCGTCGAGAGCAAGCTGCCGAGGTGGAAGAATGCCTGCCTGCACGGTAGACTATTCCGTACCTAGGTAGTCTAGGTAATATGACAAGCCACTTGCCTGCCTGGGTGCCGAGGCCGGACCCGAAGCCCAAGCTCCCGAACTCAGCCCTACGGCTTTAGGGGCCAAGGGTCTATCTCCAGGCCGCCCTGCAGCGCGTTTTGACGCGTCTCGTTCTCGATTAAGCTCTCTATCCTCGCATCATCGTCGACCACGGGGTCACATCCGCGTCCCACCTACAAACATACCATTATGGAAAGGCCTGTCAAACGACAAAGAATTGCACTTGACCCAATTGGCACCGACGACGAAGACGAGCTCGACTGTGAGCCTAATGAGCTCAACCAGAGGCGAGACCCTGTTTACCAGCTCGAACAAGCCCGGGCCCGTGCTTCAAACAAGCTCAAATCCAGATTTGAGAACATCTTTGCCAAATACGAAAAGGACTTCACAGGTGTTGGTGACGAAATCGACCTGAGAACTGGTGAAGTTGTCGTGAACAATGGACATCTGCAGTCCATCACAGGCGTCCAGGAGTTCGGGGAAGGCGAAGGAGATGAAGATGAAGATGCTCATTTCTCAGGAAGCGACCGTCCTGTCCAAAGCGTAATCGATGAGGCCTTGAAGAATGGCTCATCAGACGTTGTGGTGCGGAGGAACCCATGGGAGGTGGTAGGCTTGAATTCAGATTCGCCCCGGCCTGCAGCTGGCGTTGGAGGAGTCCCCGGTTTCTCGTCTATGATGCCTCCGGCTCACGAGCCCTTCATGCCGCCACATCAGCCCTTCGGCTTTTTGGAACATGGACACATGCAGGTTGTGGACCCTGCATGGCAGGCCCCCGAACTCCCTCGGTCAGCATTCATGAGCCCACGCTTTGGAGCCCCGGCAAAGCAACATATATTTGGTACGGGACAGACCACCAAGGTGACTAGGAGGTCGTTACTGGAGCCCAGAAGCCAAGACGGCGAAGAAGAAGATGTCCTCCTCGGCGCTCCCGACAATGTTCTTGGGAAGAAGGAGTCGCCCTTGATCAAGAGTAAATTCCCTACGGTCGGAAGCAGCCCCAACAACGATCCTGGCTTGCATGAAATGATTCAAGATGTGATCGAAAACATTGCGGACACGTCACCATCATCGGAGCAGTCGAGAAAAGGCGCATCAGGCACAAGGCCACCTGCAAAGCCCAGGATGAAGCCAGTCCGGCCAGACGCAGACATCAAGTACAAACAGGGTAAGCAGCAGACAAACGAGAACGGGAGAAGTTCAACAGGCAAAGTGAAGGCGGTCTCATCCAACCGGACGGACGGAGAAAGTCCTTCCTACAACAAAGGGCGAGGCCGTCAAATTATAATTACATCTCCAGCGAAGGTCGCCACAATCCGCAAAAGAAAGCAGCCGAAGACCCAGAACGAGCAGCAAACAGTTGGTTCAACAGGGGGCCCAGACCATTCAGGCGTGACAGAAGACGACTTCTTGGATATCACTGGAAACACGCCTGTCAAACCAGCTGGGCAGACGTTTTATGTCGAGATCAAGGCAAGAAAGGTCGGCCAGAGCGACTCCTTTGCTCGAGATCAGGATGATAATGAATTAAAAACAGTCGGCAGAGGCTCCCTGGGCGTTGGTGTGTCGGATCAAACGCTGCAGCCTCCACTGTACGGACCGTCGGATGTTGAGGAGAAGGCAGCCGGCGCAAGTACCTTGCTATCTAGAAAAGAGAAGCGTATGTCCACGCCGACTGGAATTGTCGACCAGGCACTACATGAATCACGACCAACTGTACCGCAGAAGCAAGCTAAAGAGCGGTTCGAAAGGAACATTGTAGACCCAAGCTATGCATTCTCAGACGAAGAGGATCTGTTGCCAAGAAGGAAGAGGAACAGCCGACGCAACCCAGAGCCGGCAAGTCGCGCCAGGATGGCTGCGCAAGATACCTCGCGAGTTGGTGAAAAGGCAAAGGCTGGGAAGTGTCCGCAGAGGACAGTCGCGCTTGATGCTCCGGACCAGGAGAAACGGAATCGAGCCGCGCGGGCATCGCCACAGCCGAGTGTGGAAGGCGACGCAGTAATAGATGCGACGAAGGTCCCCCAATCAAGCCAGGAACAAAGGTCGGAGCAAATGGTTTCTGACGATCCGCCAGCCGTACCTCTGCCTGCGTCACACCTGCAAACCCGAAGGAACTGGCCAGAAAAACTGGCAGAAGAGCAGCCCAAACAACAAGCCACAGAAAAGCCACAACCCCGGTCACTCAGAGGCCGTTCTCGAAATAAGACTGGTGACGGTCTCCATGGCCCATCTGAACTCGGACACAAATCGCCTCCAGTCGATGCATCAATACCAGCTGTTGCGGAAGAGAGGATTCCGCCCTCAGCAAAGCCACCGAAGACAGCAGAGCCTGCCCCAATACCGCCATCGACACCTCAGCCAAAGTCCAAGTCAAGGTCTGAGAAGACCGCGGTCTCCAGATCAGGACTCATCTCTCTCCTATCGGACGACGATGACGAAGAAGACGAGATCTCCTTCAATCTCGCCGACTTTACGCCCTCGGGGCACCACCGCATCCTCGCCCTGCGCCCGCACCATCACCAGCCTGCCACGTCAAGCACAGGCAAGAACAGGCGCGTGTCTAGCCTCCTCTTCGGCCCAGCCTCGACCTCCAAGGTTAGCAAGCATAGCACTCCAGGTTCAACCAACAAGAACAGGAAAAGGAGGCGCCGAAGCACAAACACCCTGGCAGGAAGCGTGGCCAAGGTTAGGCGTGACAGTCCTCGAGCGCCGAGTCCGGCGGTCTCGGTGGTACAGACACCTGGGGGCACGAAGAGGAGATGCGGTGAGGATGGGTTTCGGTGCGAGAGAGACTTTTGTTTTGTCTGTATCAGCATATGAGTTGCCGCATCACTGTGGATGGAACACGTTGGTATCAGTGAGACAATGAGAACTTGACCTGTGAGCACTATAGGTTGGATCCGATGACAGCCATGAATCACCGCGTGGAGGAGATACTTACTGCCATACGGCACGTTCATATCATTCGTCATAAAGTGTAAAGCCTATGAAAACTGTGCTCGCAGCATTGATGGAAACCCCTCAAACGACCTGATATGCAAAGTTTCCACTACTCCTCCCTGTGAGAAAGTACCAACGCCTCTGCCACTGCGGCCGGGGAGTCTCCGCCATGCCCGGCATGTGAGTTGAATCCCCCTACTTCTCTTTTTCGGCAACACGCCACCACAACATACTCCTGCTCAATGGGTGTTTATCGCTAGTCAACGCAGAGACTGAAACAGTGTTTTGTTGGCATTGGGGTAGGGGGTGCATTGACTGTAGTTTTTCTGGAGTAGTTGGTGGGTTTCCAGCGCAGCCTAACGACGAAGGGCCTGGTAGTCATGGGCGGAAGGCATTGGCTACAAGATGCTCAATCTTTGCTTCCAAGCACTGCAAGATAAATAGGAGTACGTAAATCCCGGGGCCGACATGCAATCAGGCTTCACGTCCTGCACGTCTCCCGGGGAAGCAGTGCATTCGAACCTCCTAGTCACCCTCCTTGATACTGTTCTGATGGAGAATGACAGTGTCCCGGGGTACCTCATCGGCGAACACAGACCATCAGACCGTAGAGTCTCATTGTTGGTGGGCCACTTTACAGCGGCATCAAGAATTGACAACTCCAGGAGCGCCAGCCAGGTACGCCTGGAGATTGGCCTCGTCACGAATGGGGTTGAAGTATGGGTGGGCCATGGCCTCTTTGGCGGTCAGACGCTCCTGTGCAAGCCGTCAGCGTGAAGATGTGAAACTGACAAGACAAAGAGACATACCTGATGATCGTAACGCAAAAGCTTGTCGAGGAAATCAATGGCCTCGTTGCTGACAAACCGCTGATTATCAGCATTGACGAAGCTGTGCCAGGGCTTCTTCTGGAAGCGGCCAAGGATGTCGTCGTACTGAGCGTCGAGCTCAATCTCATACTTGTCCAAGTAGTCAAACAGGTCATCGGTACCCAAGACCTTGGCTATCTTGACCAGCTGGTCGCTATTAGAGTTGCCATGGAAGAAAGGCTCTTTGCGGAAGATCATGGACGCGAACATCGCTCCGAGACTCCACATGTCCAGGCTGTAGTCGTACTCCTGGAAATCAACCAGGAGCTCTGGGCCCTTGAAGTAGCGGGAAGCCACCCGCACGTTGTATTCGGTACCGGGGTGGTAGAATTCGGCCAGACCCCAGTCGATAAGCCGAAGCTGCACCAAAGTCAGTGACCGCTGCTTGGAAAGACGGACCAGGCAGGCTCGAGGGGTTCCTACTTTTCTGTTCTCATGGTCGATCATAACGTTATGAGGCTTCACATCACGGTGCATGATGCCCTTGCTGTGGCAGAAATCCAGCGCCTTGAGGAGCTCGGAAATGTAGAAGCGAACATCGAAATCGTTGAACTTGGGGTAAAGGCTTCGGAAGTCGGTATTGTTCACGAACTCGAAGATGAGCGAGGGCGTCTTGCTCTGTACGCACTCAATGTCAGTAACAGGGTTCTCTTCCTGTTGCCCGACAGGCATCTGGCAATGGGGAACTCAGGGGCGCAAGGACTAGGAAGTGGGAGAGGGAAAGGCAAAGGGCTCGAGGATTCGGACTTGTAATCACCTGTGAATCGCGGACGACGTCTAGCAATGCGACGATGTTGGGCCCTCCAGCCAGGTTCTGCAGGATCTTGATCTCACGCTTGATCTTCTTTTTCTTCACAGGCTTGAGGACCTTGATGACGCATTTCTGGTAGTTTACCACGTTGATGCCCTCAAACACTTCGCTATATTTCCCACGACCTGCGCGTCGCCCCCTCCAAAGTCAGTTTGCCTTGTCACACCGTGTCGCCGGATGTCTTGATGGGGGCACAAACCGATCTTCCGGACAACCTCGTAGTTCTCCAAGACACCCCAGCCTGGTGAGAACGCATGTTAGAAAGTGGCAGATATTGTTGCGCGGCACCTCGAGCTGCCATGGCGACCTAGCTCGGCCGGCAGGTGGGACGTACTGATGTTGACGCTGTCGTAATCCCAGTATGCCCGAGGCATGTTCTGGTTGACGTCCGCGTAGACCCGCGCCATGTTGACAGGTGTGCGACTACGCACCTATTCACTCGACGGTAAAGAGGTCGGCAATGAGGCTGCAGTCGTCTGGTGGGTGGGGACGTGGGCCAACGACGGTTATGAGGCTGGACAACAGTATGGGACCGCGATTCGAATCAGGGTGGGATGTCGTTATCTTTTAAGCTAGTGCCAGTGCCGTAGACATCAGGGTTCGGGGTGAGTGCTGCCGCCTTGGGGGGTCACGAACTGGAGGACTTCGACGAGGCCGCCCCTTCCAAGCCGAGAGGAAACATGCAAGGCTGAGATTTTTTTGTCCCTAAATGGACGAACGAGGCCTTGTCTCAGTGTCACCTATTGTCTGATTGTGAGTCACGAGCTATCGGAGGCCTCGCCTCAACAACAACCTAAGCCGAGAGACTCGCTGAACATCAGTGACAAACGGACAAGACGGCCAGGGTACAATTCCAGGTCTTTGAATTACCATGGGGCGGAGACGAGAACATCAGCAAAGCTGGCCGGCACGAGCGAAATATGTAATGTACAAAGTATACACGCCCAGGGACGCTTATTCCCCGATATCTGTGCTCGCTCAAGAATGGTCTCAGTTTGCACGGTGGTGACTGTCTTGATGGTAGCTGATTAAACTACTGCAGGAAATCCAGGACCAGGTACGAGATGTCTCATCCTCTTTACACGTAGGGCCTGACCGCTCCATCGACTTCAAGGGAACACCACGGTGAGGTCTCTGCTGCCTATCAGAATGCAGTAATTCGCACCACCACGTCTGCCCATGCAGTGCCGTCAAGGTGCGCCCACAATCCCCTTACACCAGCTGCACGAGCCCTTCTGCCTCCACCCTGTTCAGCTCAAGTCAAGCATGGCCCATCTGGCTCTGTGACGAGGCCACCGTCACAACCCCCCCCCCCTGGAGCTTCACCACACAGACCGGAGCCGCTTCTAGGCGGCGAGTATCTCCAAATACTTTGTTTGGGCACTCCTGGCAGACTGGAACCTGATCATGTCAGTGAACAATGCCTTACATTCCAGTGATGATGAAAGGGATGTAAATGAGTGTTTTTTTTTCTTTCAGAGAGAAGATTATAACTCGACATGTTCCTTGTGCGAGGGCGTCGGGCATAGCAGACAGGCACATGGCCGACACTCTCCCTCCGGACTTCCGCCTAAGGATGACGATACGATAATGATTTCATCATGTTGGGGATCTAATGCAAAAGAACCAAGAGGAACTCACAGGGTCGATTGACGTAGAGAATTTGAGAGCCTTGCTCGCAGGATCGGTAGCACTGGGGCCATCATCGTGAAAAGTCGTCTGGTCCAGCAGATCATCACCCGTCATCATACGTAATTCTTCGCCGCTGTCTCGCCGGGCTTGTCTGAGCCTGTGACTGACCAGATTCACCGTAATCCAGGACGTCCAGTCCGGTCTCGACGACATCCCACGTCCTCTTGCGGCGTTCAGGGTCTGGTGAGTAGTGGCGCTTGCCATTACCACTGCCCCTCTTTTTCTTCTTCTTGTTCTTCTTCTTCTTCTTCGTGGCGACGACGCCCGCATTCGAGACGTCATCTAACAGCTCGCCGTCTTCGCTCCTGTCATCTTCAAGGGCTTCCACGGGGACATGCATCGGTGATGGTGACGATGAGTTGCGTCTGGTTGAAGCTCTCTCGCGCGCTCTGTGCAGGGCCTGGGTCTCGGAGTATCGAAACATGGCAATTTGCTCGTCGGTCAGGGTGCGTTTCACGCCGTCTGGATAATACCCTAGCCCGTCGTCGTCCTCGTCGCCTTCGTAATATGCTTCATCGCCGCCCTCGTAATGCTGGATCTCGGGGTCCTGTTTCGCTTCGTCTGGGTTGAGAAAGTCTGTGGTAAAGGCAATAGCCGAAGCTTCGCCAAAATGTGTGTTCTGGAATGAGCACAGATCCGCCTGATTCGAATGATGTCAGTGGGTGCGCGTGTGGTCGTGCCATGAATAGAAAGTACCTCGGTTACATGAGGGATGATAAACGGTAGCTGGAGGTCAGACTGCCTCAGTTGTGACATCTTGTCCACGGCCGTTGTAGCCGCATCCTAAGTGCTTGAGAGCCGCGCCGTGGTGGCAGCGAACGGAGAAACGTTGTTGAGGGCAGTGCCTCTGTTATAGAGCGACTCCTCAGACTGACGAGATTAATTAATTCCAGGGCTGGCCTCTCAACACCTGGAAAGCAGTCCTGAGGAATAATTCATCTTGCGTAAAATGGACCATCGCATAGAAAGAATGTTTGGAAGGAGAGGTGAGGAAACGGAGGGAACGAGCATTTGAAAGCTTGTGCCCAGAGGAATGGGGAGCTTCACCACGCTAGACTGGACCTACCAGGTAGCGAGGTACTTAGGTACCTATTCTACAATTGGTACCTACCTACCCACCTAAGGTACTTTGCACTTTCCGTCTTGCATCTGGGAACAGGGTCTGACAAGGCTGGACCCCACACCCAGACAGTGCAGCACTTCAGATGGAGCGCGGTCAGTTCAGAAGGAATAATATGAAGAGCAATTCATTGGGTATCTCTAAACGTCCCAGCGCAATGCCGCCATTTACGCGTCGTGTGGAGCCAGTTCAGCACAGTCAGTCGCACGTACAGGTAAGAAAAACACAGAACAACGAAACCCCAACCTTGCATCACACAACGCCGGACCGTAGATGAGAGTATCTCAAGTACTACGAATACAAGATCTTAGAAGCGCTTGTTAAGATTGGCTGAGAAGTTGCATGGCGCTCTGGAAGGCTTGCATCACCTGCTGGTCTGGATGTAATGGGTCAGCTTGAGCTGGCGAGGAAATATTCACCTCGCCCTTGGACTTACAGTACTGCTTCTTCTTCTCGAGGTCTGCTTCTCTGAGTTGGACATACTGAGTCCGTGTTTGCAACCTGCCGTGATAGTCAGTCAAGCTCCTCGACCATAAGCCACCTTCCATCGCGCTCACCGTTTCGTTGCACGCTCATTGTCGTGAGCAGATGCGGCGGAAGCCCAGATATTAAAATACTAGAGGTTTGTCAGTCACATCACTGACAAGCCATCATGAGCGGGTCTGGTTGCATACTCTGACGAGGGCCTCGAACTCTGCCATCAACGCTTGTTCATTCTGATTCGCATCGGCCAATGCCTCCTCGAAGCGAGCCTCAAGGTCCTCCCAGTCGAAAGATGCGATGCTCCTGACAGTTCCCGGGGTGTCTGGAGTAGCAGACCGCTCAGGGGCTAGATGGGCAGCATGCGTAAGGCCATTCGCCTGAGAACGGTGCTTGGTACTTGTAGGTTTAGAGAGGGTGACGATGCGCGGCTCGGGTGTTTTGGAGTTGGATGGTCGTGGCAGTCGGCTCTGATGGGGGGAAGAATCCATCATGGCGTCCCTTCCCCCGGTCTCCCCATGCTCTGCCTCGAGCTCTTCTTCATCATCTTGACACTCCAGCTCAGCGCTGACAGGCGATGAATGTGAAGACTTGTCTGGTAGGTGAGCATCAGGGGATTCTGCCGGTGGCAGCGGAGGCGTCGTGGATCCATCTGCGTTGTCCATCCTGGCTCCTCGCGGCAGGACCTGGAAATCTGCCGCACGTCTTTTGGCAGCTTACAATGAGTTACAGTGGGCGGGCGTATAGCCGTTGGTTGCTCTTTTCTGTAAGTCGGAGGTCTCCCAGGCCCAGGATGCGAGCCAAGGAGGGATGCTCAAGGTGTACAGTTCACCTGAAGCTGCTTTGCGCCTGACGCGTGGGGACGGTGAGACTGAGTTGGCAGGAAGAATCGGGATCAACACCAAGGACTCAAGATCAGATGGAGTCGTTCCACCAAGTGAGTGGTGTCGTCTGTGGGGTCCCCCGGGTTGTCCCACTAGAAGTATTGACGACTTTCCAAGTTACTGGTTTGCCTACTTGGTGACAAGTACCTAGGTAGGTAGATAGATACCGAATAAGGACTTTGCCGTTCTTCAGATCTGAATCAGGTTGCTGTCTACCCGAGAGATCATTGCAACGGCTAGGGATATGCGGCCGTCCTAGCAAGTACCTAGGCACATCCCTGTCTTGGCAGGCAGGTGGACATGGCAGGCAGCCACGATAAGAGCTCCGATAAGGCCTTTTGACCTGCGGATTGTCCCTGTGACCTCATCTGCATCACTGCCTCAGTCTATCGCCTCTCTCTTACTTCTACTCCTGATATCACATGTTCGCTGGAACGCGTCCCCGTCGCCCGTGTGCTTTGGCAATCTCGACACCTTCGAACACAGGACAAGATGATACCACCAAAAGACAACTAGTAGAATCCGGAGTCGATAGACCGCCTTCGGCCATTTGCGTTCAACTCGGTCGGAACAGAGATCGCTAGGCCAACACTTACACTTTGGCCCTGTGGCTTGCTTGCAAGATGAACTGCGACATATGTCACCGACCCCACCATCCGCAAAAGCTTCCCTTCCTTTGCGTGATTGACTCCAGGAACCGGCTCTACGCCGGCCGCATCGCTCATGCAACTGCATTGATCGAGAACGAGACCCTCAGCGGCGAGATCAGCTCCGCTCTAACAAGCACAAATCCTCCCTCGAGCAGCGGTGTTGTTGGCAAGACCATCTATGTCGAGAGGCTGAGGTCTGAGGAGGCGCAGGCCGCGGATAGGACGAGCCAGATCATTGCACAGGCAGACAAGCTACGCACTGAAATTGATGCGGCGCGAAGAGAAATTGCCGAGCGCAAGATCAAGAACGCCAGGAGAAAATCAGACCTGACCGAGGCTTCCAATGGCATCGAAGCGAGACGATCTAGGCACCTGGACGAGGCCGAAAGGGCGATCCAAATGACAAAGTACAAGTGGAATCGTAGCTTTGAGAGCATGGCTGCCACCAGGAGCTATCTGTGCATGGAAGCTGCGAGGCTGTACGGGCTTCATCGCATCAAGAAAGGCAATTCGGTGAAATATGAGCTGGCCGGCATTGAAATGATCGAGTTGCCTGGCATGATCAGTGGGTATCTTCGTGCACCATGGAACTTGCAATGCACGTGCGCTGACTCCTTCCCAGCCGCATCGCCAGAGGCTATTTCAACGTCCCTTGCGCATATCTCGCATATCCTGATGTTGGCCTCTCACTACCTGGCAATACGCTTGCCGGCTGAGGTTACACTTCCTCATCGTGACTACCCGAAACCAACCATCTTCTCGCTAGCATCATCCCACCGTCATGGCGAGGTGCCGTTTCCAGGGACCGTCTTATTACCTCCAACTGAGCCGCGGGATCAGAACCAAAAACATACCCCCCGGCCTCGGCCACTGTACATTGACAGACCGCTTTTGGCACTGGCAAAAGAGGATCCTTCCACATACTCTCTATTCATTGAGGGTGTTGTGCTGCTAGCTTACGATATTGCATGGGCCTGCTGCACACAGGGAGTGCCCATAGGCGACAAGACGTCCTACGAGGATGTCTGCAATATGGGTCGCAACCTGTATAATCTACTCATTGGCAACCAGTTGACCAACAACCCTGCTGCCCGACTTGTCCAGCCACCACCATCCCCTGAGGCTTCTAACGTTCCAGAGTCCACAGAACAGGCCAAAGATCACCTCGGGGGCAACGCGAAGCCCATGATGGGGCGATTTTCTCACGGAACTGTTCATACGTTCCTCGGGAGTGCTGAAGGCAACGAGTTCACTCGGGGATTCAAGCTTCCCAACCCAGTGAAGTTGGCCGATCGCCTCAAGAAGAAAATGTTGAGCGATGCAGATGGGCTTGATTGGGAGATGCTCAATGATGACGCCTGGGCAGTGGAAGATCCGATGGAGGAAGGGGTCCAGGGGAGAGGGAAGCGGCAGGGTGAATCGGCGGGTCAGAGATTATTCGGCGTCGAAAGCGTGATGTCCACTTCGACGGCGAAGAATGCTCTAGACAACACGGTCGCGGACTTCGCACAGGTGTCTCTGGACGAGGCTTCCAGCCCGGAACGGCCGAAGGCATCCGGGACAAGCGGCTGGACAAAACTCAAATCAAGGTGACCAGGAAAATTCACCGAAACCGACAGGAAGACACTGTAGAGTTTCGGGGACCCCAGGAGGTCTGAGGGAAGACGGAGGTATAGGCCATATTACTTGAGGTATATCATGCTGTGTCCTCGATGGAGGCCTCGAAGAGTGCACAAAACCATCGCTTGATGAGTACGCTACTTTTCGGCTGCTGCCTCCGCCAGGTTGTTGCACGGGCACCTTGCCATACGGAGCCATATTGCCGTGAACGTCCAATATTGCCAAACGGTCACTTCTTGTGTGAGGCACAGCAATCATAGCCTTTCTCACCTATTGGCTGCGATCCATCCTCTCAAAACAGTTGGCTCTCTTGTGGCACAGGCTCATACAGTTGCGCATGCAGTCAGCAACACCCCGGACCCCCATTGGATCCACGCTGCCAGCCTTGAGATGTCGCCAAAAGCATCACCCGCGCTAGAGCAAACATTGGTGGAGGTTGCCTTGATTTATTATGCCCATGTCATGCCGGCCCTTGCTCACTTGCAACCAACTCGTGTGGCACAATCAGGCAGCCAGCGGGCTTCCGCCTATAAGGGCGAGCCTCACGGTCGTCGCCGTTTGGAGTAATGAGGCTCTGTGTATGATGGGGATGTAGTAGAGTTTTGTGACTGGATGAGCTCGAGTATAATATCCTAGGGGCAAGCTCCTGTCCTGTCCTTCTTTCTTTCCCATTTCCCATTTCCTCTTTCCTCCAGGTCAACTCTCTTCAAGTCTTGAGAACCCATCATACCTAGGTATCTAAGGCTACAATGTCCAAGGCTATGGATCTCAGTGTATGTCTTCCCATTCTCATTCGCGCAAGTGTAACTCTGACATGGTTCAGGTGGATGATGGCGCCAGCTCCATTGCAAGCTTCGAGGAGGTCAGCGATTTCTCTCAGAAGCAATCTGACCAAGGGAACTCTTGCCTCAACACGGTTGATAATACCGTGAGTGAGGCTGTCCCTGATGTCAGATACGTTCTTCAATACAAGAGGAAGGGCAAGGTTGTCGAGTGTAAGTCTACATCGCCTTCGAAGACATACATGTAACGCTGAACATTTCCAGCCCGCCAGAGTGACACGCCTTTTCCGAGTACTACAATGGCTGAAGCTAGGGATGAGCAATCCGAAGCTAAGAAGCCGGTCATCGAGGTCATCACCACAGTCTATCAAAGGGCCAACAAACGCGTCATCGAGCACTATAGCTCCGAAGGCGAAACTTGTCCGTTCGACGAAGGTGACTATGATGTCAATACGGACAATCTTATGATAACAGACATGATTGTGCACTCGAAGCATCTCAGTAAGTGACACAAGACAGAACACCTTATCCTCCCAGGCGATGTAGAGCACATTGTGCTTGGCATAAACGTCAACGACAGCCACAGGGGTTTGAAGCCCCGGAAATCAAGCCTGGCCCTCGCTCACCAGTCAAGCTTTCTCTCCCGTGTTTATCAAGCCCTATTTCGATAGAATACGCCACTGATCAAGTCCCAGTCAATGCGTTGAGGGCCGTCATCGGATCGTACCCTTTTGTCGACTTCCTCGGCGAGACTGTCTCATTCGAAGCTCCTTATCATGCCCTGTTCCATCACAAGGATGCCCTATCCCGTCACCGCATTTCCCAGCCGTCATGTCACGATGACAAGCATGTCGTCAGCACGGCGAGACACATCGATATACTCCTAGAATTTCTGGAGAAGACTTATGGTGACAGGGTCCGCGAAGAAGAAGCTCGGCACCGACGTAACATGCCGGTCGCCACCTGGGACTGGCTATGGCTGCTTTTCAAGCCGGGTGAGGTTATATACAAAGAATTGCACAATGAATGGGTGCCTTTCATTATTGATCAAGTAGTCCAGAATCACGGCAGGAACGGCACACAGCGTCAATACGAAGTTGAGTGTTGGGGCGTCCGCTTCTGCGGAGGCAAGATGAGACGCTACACAAGGATTTATAACATCACGGCATTCTCGGGTGAGCAGTCTATCTCTGGCCTGGAGGTGATTCCAGCTGCTTTCTTCCCAGAGGATCTTGGGAAGCAGGGAGGGCTTAGTATGGCCGACAACCAGATTGCTATGGGCAAGCTATACTGGGAGCTGGCGAAACGCCCGGCTTACAAGGAGCATGATGGACATGTCCTCATGAAGTATGGCGGAAATACTGTTTATGTGAGCCGAAATTTCTCTATCTTGCCCACCGGCCCCTGGCCAGCCCTCTCCCACCTGCGCCCCTTCGCCTTAAGTGAATGCATATACGCGAACATTATACTGACTTTGTCATTCCTCAGAATTCTGGACGAGTTATCATCGATGCAGAAGGCTATGACCGCTTCTCTATGGGTCCTGGACCCAACGGCCCTCGGGGCCCTCCTCCGCCGCATAATCGATACATGCCGCCTCCTCCACCACCACTCAGGCCCCTCGCACAGTTTGGTCCACACTGCGGGTGCCAAGCCTGTACCGAAGAAGGTCATGACCGGCCTGGAAATTTTGCAAACTTGGAGGACCTGAACCCCCTGACGGATGCGCCGCCCAGAAACGACCTGTACTTTCTCGTGTGCAGCCCTACTATTCCGGCATTTATCCTGTCTGATCGAAAGTGGGGTCAGGTGAGCATCGACCGCCTGAGTGATGTGAAGTGCGATGCCGAGGCCTTCAAGTACCTTGTCCTCGACGAGGGCGTCAAGTCAGCGGTGAAGGCACTCATAGGGAAGTTCGCCTCTTCAGATGGGAAGGTCTCGCCCTGGCCGAATGATTTTGTTCGCAACAAGGGGGAAGGCCGTATCTTTCTCCTTCACGGTAGCCCGGGTGTGGGCAAGACTTGCACGGCCGAGTGTGTTGCTGAGCTCACCAGACGCCCGCTCCTTTCCCTGACGAGTGGTGATATCTCCACCTCTATGTCCAGCTGGCATGTCGAGCAGAATCTGCGTTACTTCCTGACCCTCGGCGAGCGCTACGGCGCCCTCGTTCTCCTCGACGAGGCAGATGTGTACCTTGAGGAGAGGCGTGCCCGCGACCTGCGCCGCAACGGCCTGGTGTCCATCTTCCTGCGTGCACTGGAGTACTACCGTGGTGTCCTCTTCCTCACGACAAACCGTGTGGAAAGCTTCGACCCGGCCTTTACGTCCCGGATCCACGTCGCCCTACACTATCAGCGCCTCGGCGACGCCGATAGAGCCCGAATCTGGGCGAACAATTTCGACAGGCTCGAGCGGGACAGCGCCGGGAAGGTCTATGTTACCCCGAGCGCAAGAGAGTTGGTCTTTGACCGACGTAACAATGGCGAGGTCAATGCACTTCGCTGGAATGGACGTGAAATCCGCAACGCACTGCAGACGGCGGTGGCCTTGGCTGAGACAGAGGCTTTGGATGATGGGCTAGAGAAGGTGAGTATTGCAGCTCGACACATCCGACAAGTGGTAAAGATGAGTCGGGGGTTTAAGGAGTACTTGATCAAGAGGAGAGGCTACCACAGTGATGATGGCGAGGAAAGAGAGGAAGAGGAAGACAACGAGGAAGAGAATGGAGAAATGGCGGAGGAGTGAGCGCCTGTGACAGTGACAATTACATGTGAAGGAATGAGACGAACCACGGGCGGAATTAACAAGGGGTGGACAGAGGGCAGCAGGTTCAAGGACGTTCATTAAGATGTCACCATAGTTTCATTTAGATTGACAACACAATTACCTACAGGTAGCAAGCTCTCAATTGATGCGAATAACCAACTCTTGCGCCGAAACAGTCGCATTAGAATTCGCGAAGCGGTAGGGCACAAAAGGCTGATTCGTAAACAACAGCCCCTGGACATTACCCCCAGAGGCTCGGTCGTCCTTACACGTCCTTACAGTAATCACCTCCCGAGGGCTCAATGTGAGAGCAATGTACCGAAGGCCTGATTGAAACCATAGGCTGATAAGCCATCCTGCACGGGAGGGTGATGAAGCGCAGTTGATATGCATTCCCGAATGGAACGTTCACACTCTTTGCCAGCATTGAGGCCGCAAAAGCTACGAATTGTTGCGTCGAGGTCACCTTGGGGCCCTTCTTGAGTAGGCCAGAGATGATGTCGAAGTTCCACTGCAGCCACTTGAAGGTCGCGTCGTACTGGGGAAATCTGGCCCAGAGAGTTGTACGCCGCCCAAAATATAGTCTCGATGGGATACGTGATTTACCAAGGAGGAGTAGAACAAAGCCAGTCGCCACGGTTGGGTGACTTGCTAAGGTGTCCTTCCCACGCGGAACCGTCACGGTCTTTGATGATGATCCGCGGGTGGATGTGTCTATATCTTTGGACTATCCAACATGGTGACAAAAGTCCATATTCTAAGCCTTTGGGCGATTAAAACACCTCTCGATATCCCTTGTTTCGAGACTTTAGGTGGTGGCAGAACATGAAAATTATTCCATGGCCCCTTCACGTCTGCCCAGTTGCCAATGTCACTTTCCTGATCCTGAAATGCTTCACGACAGACACATCGAGATACGAAAGACTCCACATGATTTCCCTACATCGAATTGTAGCTCGCGACGGCCTTGGCCTTCACCTTATACTGGAAGGTCTTGAGCCTAACCTTCAGCTTCAACTTCGTACGCGTTAGACTTGTGCTTTGGTTCGAATTTGAAGCCCTGGGGTACTGGGCCGAGGAACATTTCGCTATCAAAGTCAGCTACCATCATCGCCCAATAGCAAGGAGCATGTAATCAATTCGAACTCACCTGATCTTCACCCAGTCCTTGTAGTTGTCACTCGCAAGCAACGTCTCCAAGTCATCACGTCCCCGGTAGGCAGGCGGGCGGTCATTGATCTTGGGAGGGAGATGCTCCAAAATTCCGACGGGTATATACCGGTGGGTGAAACTTAAGTACTCCAAAAGAAACTTCCTCGTAGTGCTCACACCAAGCTCGTCGGAGCCCCACGCCTCAAGGCCATAACGGGCAAACTTTTCGACGTAGCCAAGACGCTCGGTCGACGACTTGTCAAGGTACTGACCCTTCTCGATCTCTTCGAAAACCCACGGCTTGATAAGGGCACCACGAGCTATCATCACAGTGTCGACGCGCGCATCTTGAATATCGTTGAAGTAATCGACGTGTGAGTAGCAGTCCCCGTTTCCGAGAAAATACATCCGTCCACCATTGGGCAATGTACTTGGGTCCGGCTCGCGCACCGTATCAGTCAGCTCGTCCTTCTTGTCACGGTAGGACTGGATCATTGCACCGCACTCGGCTATGTAGCTCCAATCGGCGGCTGAACGATACCGCTGCTGGCGGGAGCGGCCGTGCAGCGTGATGGCGGCGCACCCTGGAGCACCGAGAACATCGCTTGTCTCAGTCCCTCCAAACCCCAACCGTTCGATAGTCTTCTTAGCGGTGGGCTTGTCGCTCTTGACACCAAGCCGCAATTTCGTCGTGATGGGCACCTCTCCCGACACAGCGTTCATGCCGCGTACCATGCGCTCCAGCTTTGAAGGCATGTCGAGTAGTGCAGAGCCCGCACCTTCCTTGTAGACCTTGTCAATTGGACATCCGCAGTTCAGGTCTACCAGGCGAAGGTGAGGAAGGTACTCGGACAGGGCCTGTGTGGTCTTTATGGCAATCCAGGGCGCATTGGCGGCGATCTGGGCGCCAAACTTGAGGTCTCGAGTGTTGTCGTACCCAAGGGGTGCAGCACTGGGGTTCTCAAAGCGAGGCGGTGTAGTCTCGCTCTCGTGGGCCTTGAGGAGTGCCCATTCGGAACGTTGGCCCTGCAGGACGTGCATACCGACAGCCATTTCTGAGTATGTTGCTCCCGCTCCGAGCTCGACGCAAAGGCGGCGGAATGGCAGGTTTCCCTGGGTGGTGAGCGGGGCCAGTACTGGTGTTTCACGGCCGAAGTAGACCCTTCTCTTCTCAGATGGCTTGAAGGGAGGATCTACGAAGGCAGCTCGGTACTCCTGCGTCTTTTCACTCTGCGTTTTTGGGGTCCCGTCCTCGCGTTTTGAGTTGAAGACACTCCGAGCCAATTTGATGTCTTCATCTTGCCACCGGATGCACTGATCGGATTTGGAGAAGTCCTTCTTCTTCCTAGAAAGCTCGATTTTCTTGGCTCCCGGTACGTTGTTCACGATGCCCGCAAAGCCGTCGGCAAATCCATCGTCATCTGCCGGGTTCTCAGACGGAAATCGACTCGGGTCCTTTACGAGGCACAGCTCGTTCCTGCCGTCGTCGTGGGTAATCTCGGTCATGTGTGACTTAACGAAGAGGCATTTCCAGCCCATGTGGCATTCCCCAGTCCTCTCCCAGACGGGGCACTTTCCGCCAAGGACTTGAAGATCCGCACGCCTGCCGTCTGCGAGATACTTGCGGAGGTCGTGCAGCCGGTTGCAACGTGCGCCGTGCTTGCACTCCTTTGGGGAGAACTCGTTGCTATGAGCGCGCGTCTGGCATAGTTCAAGGGCGTCTTTCGAGAAGCCGAATTCCCTCTCGGTGTTGACACCGCGTTGCTTCTTGTTCTTGCCTCTGCCGCCGCCTTGGTCTCTGGCATCAATGCCCTTGTCCTCGGCAGCATCATCGTCAACACCACCTGCCTTGGCCTGGACTCCGTCTCCCGCCTCGATGACCCGACTTGGCGCTTTTATCAGGTACCTATGAGCATGGTCAGCCAGGCCTGGTCATTGCCTACATCCGAGGGTCAGTTCTGCCTACTCTTGTTTCACGGGGGCCGTTCCCTTTGGCAGAGGCTTGATATCGGTCTCAGACGGGTCATCATCCTTCCTTGCGACGACGCTTCCATCCTCGGCCTTTGCCCTCTTAGTAGCAGGTTCCTCGTCTGGGCGTTCGGGAAGTCGCTTCCTCTCATTGTCGCCCTCGTCGCCGTTGAGCCTTACAGGCGGCTCGGTTACTTCGCCGTTGGCTTCCATTGTGGCTACGACAGGCGGGTCGGATCACTATTCAGAGCTGGTGCCAGCGACTGCAGACCTGAGATGTAAAGATATTTACGAGCCGGCGGTCTGCGAATTGTGGTGCTGGAGTGTGGTTTTCTCTTTGGATTGTATCGTACTGTCTTTCACCGTGCAGCTTATTTAGTCTACCAATGAAGTTTTCAGTATTTGCCTGCCGTCAATGACGGCGGCTTTTGGCACTACGAGGTACCTATCAGTACGCAGGTACTGTACAGAAAAGACGGACCCTGCAGGGGAGTGTGGGGCGTGCCCTGCATCACCGCAGACCAGGCTTTGAGGTGGTGCAGCTGTCAGTTGACGGGCAGACGTCAGATGAGATGGAATGGGCAATTCCCAGCCGAGTCCTGACAAGTCGGGCCCGAGGACTGATCTGCCCCTGCCAGCCCTGCCTGCAAAGGAAGTGATGCTGCGCAGTCCAGATTACAGTACCACCTGGGGCAAGACAGGACAGGCACCTCCACAAGCTCCGTGACCCGTACATCCGTACCCAGTACCGTCCCTAGGTACCTAGGTAGGTATGATGGCGCAGATCTGCCGAAGCTCAGGCCTCATCGCTTGACATCCGGATGCAGGGGTTGGCTGCTACTGGCTGTCAGCCCAAGCTCTGGCCTTGGGTTTCAGCTCCGAACCATCGAGCATCCAACTTGTGCATGCTCATTTCTCGAGGAGGAGCTAGAGCACCAAGTACCTGGCCGACCGTTCACCGTTGAATTCGGTCACCATCGCACAGTTGCTGGCAGAAAGGCACGTACCCGTCTATGTGCACCCACGAAAGTCAGGGCTAGGCCGGGCAGAAAGACTCACTACACACCACCCGGGTACCGAGACAAGGGACGGTCTCCCCTCGCATCTGTCAGGGGCAGTCAATCAGGCACGCTAAGCCTTCCTTCCACCTGCAGGTCCACGGGTTGCAGCCCGCTGGCAGAAATTAGAGTGCTGATTTGGCTGCCGAGCTCCAAGGGCTGCCGGCCTACCCATCCTCCACCACCCAATCCAGCCCAACCTGCCCAGGTACATGCACGCCTGTGTAGCACCCAAGGCTGGAGTAGATGCGTGCATGAATCTTGGATCACTACACCTCCCCCCTTCCCGAAATCCTCCCTCCAAACCTCCACAACTATAATCACGACCACGAACAACCACGACAACACCAACAACAACTCCCAAAACCACAAGATTGCCCTCGCCCTGACCCTCGCCCTTGTCCTCGCCCTCAGCCTGGCCTCCGCCCCGCGTCCCCCGCCCAATTGCCGTCCCAAGAACCACACGCCTCGGTCCCAACCTCAGCACCAGCTTCTGGCCCTCACCCAGCCGTAGCCCGTGACATGATCGACTGAGGCCGTTGCTCAACCATGGCTGATCAATCAGCCAGACCCAAAGAAGACAAGCAGACGTCGCCTCTGAGATCGAAGATCGTGCGCTCCCAGAAGATATCCCCCTCCGCCGCCTCCTCGGGCCCCTCTCCGTCTCCCTCGCCCTCCTCGGAGCGCGCAGACGTCCCGACCCCCCTCCCAAGGTACGACAACTACCAAGACTCGGCGTCCGCCCCGGACCGTGCCCCTCCTGTACCGCGCAGCCATACGCCAGGCCACCTCTCCTCCAAGAGCCAGGTGTCCAGACGCAAGCCCTCCACCTCCGACCTCTCGATAAGGCAGAGGGCTCAGTCTGCTGCCGCAGCCCCTGCTGCCTCCGCCCCGAACACTTCCTCCAGCGCGCCGCCCCCTGTCAGCATACGCAACGCCGCCGCCGCCTCGTCCTCGGCTGTGAACAGGCCGCGGGAGAACGGCGAACAAAGGGCAGACGGCAGGCCAGAGTCGAGAGACGATGCATCCGCTGGTGGGGCCCGCCCGGCCGCCCTTCGGTCTACGTCAGCCATAGCAGGGAAGCCGGCACCGTCCGCACCCACAACAGACTCACGCTCGGCCACCAACGGCACCACTCGGTCATCCAACGCCCACCGCGCCTCAGCAACAACCACCTCGAAACACTCCGCCGCCGGCTCCTACAAGCCATTCCCACCCCTCGCCTCCCCCACCAACTCCATCCACGTTCCCCCGGCACCCAGCTCGGGCATGTACTGGTCACGCGCCCCCGTGTCAGGGCGCCCACACCCGGCCCTGCGGGCCCACACGACAACAATCATCGGCAGCAACATCTACGTCTTTGGCGGCTGTGACAGCCGCGCGTGTTTCAACGACCTCTACGTCCTGGACGCCGACGCTTTCCACTGGTCACAACCATACGTGTCGGGCGATATCCCTGTCCCGCTGCGCGCCATGACCTGCACCGCCGTGGGCAAGAAGCTGGTCATCTTTGGCGGCGGCGACGGGCCCGCTTACTACAACGAGGTGTATGTGCTCGACACGGTCAACTTCAGGTGGACCAAGCCGCGGATCCTGGGCGACAGGGTTCCTTCCAAGAGGCGGGCACATACGGCATGTCTGTACAAGAACGGTATCTACGTGTTTGGCGGCGGGGACGGCGTGCGGGCACTCAACGACATCTGGAGGCTGGACGTGAGCGACCTGTCCAAGATGAGCTGGAAGCTGGTCTCGAGCCCGACCGACGAGGTCGGCGGCGGCAAGACCAGGTCTCCGGGCGGGAGCACCACCCCGGGCAAGGACTCAAAGCCAAAGGCTCGCGGCTACCACACCGCCAACATCGTCGATGGCAAGCTGATCATTTTTGGCGGCTCCGACGGCGGCGAGTGCTTCAACGATGTGTGGGTGTACGACATCGAGACCCATGCGTGGAAGTCTGCGCCCGTGAGCGGGACGTTTAGGCGGCTCTCGCACACCGCGACCATCGTGGGGTCCTACCTCTTCGTCATCGGCGGGCACGACGGCAACGAGTACTCCAACGACGTCCTGTTGCTCAACCTTGTGCAGATGACCTGGGACAAGCGCAGGGTCTACGGGCTGCCCCCCAGCGGCAGGGGCTACCACGGCACCGTCCTGCACGACTCCCGGCTCTTGACGATCGGGGGCTTTGACGGCGGGGAGGTGTTTGGTGACGTTTGGATCCTAGAAATGGCGGTGCACGCGTATTATTCGCAGATCAGCCACTTCCAGATCGAGCTGTAGGCTAAGACAGCAATCAGGCGCGGCGTAGCGAAGGTCGGATGGGTTCATTGTGATGTGAGTCGGAGTCGAGGAGGATGTCGCCGGCTTTCATTTCCTTCCTTCTCCATGATGATACCCATTCACTTTGTCTTTTGGGTTGCACCAATCCGGGGAAGGCGCTGCCAGCATCTATTACTTGTATTTAGGCGCCAGGGCACCATTGTATTCAAAATTCAAAATGTAGGGGATGGGGTGTGCTGGGGTGTGATAGCGTGGAGTATACTTTCTTTCGGGAAAAGGATTCATTAGAAATGTACTGTCTATATGTGATCCAGTCGGCCTTGGTCAGTCTCATGTCCATGCTTATCTTGTCTTCCAGAAAGTGGCATTTTGATGCCAGACCTCTACCGCCGTCCCGATCGTCTCCAGATCCGAAACACCATACATGCTTTTGTAATACTGTACAGAAATGAAAACGACGCCACTAATGCACCTGACGCCTCGTTTTGTAAACCCATCGCTCCTACAACCGTGTCGAACCACTCCTTGCTTCGACTCCTTGTTGCTTGTCGCTATAGCAGTCACGCTCCGTGCTCTAGTCTCAGTTGGCAGCGCTTGAGGGTGCGGGCTCAGCGGCCTTGGGGGCTGACTCCTCCCGGGGGGCGCTCTTTTCCTTCTTCTGCTGCAGGCGGCGCTCTTCAGCGGCGACCATGTCTGTGTGGAGGGCATTTCGTTAGCAGGATGGCCATGCGACATGCGACGTTCATTGGGGGTTGGGAGCTCGAACTCACCCTTCCAGAGGTCCTGACCCTCATACTCCTCCTTATGGATCTTCTTCTCGATCAGGTGCTCGTGCTTGGGGTCATTGGGGTCAACCACCATGATTGTCTCCCACCGGCCCTTGCCCGCCTTGGCGTCACTCGTCTCGAAGGCCGCGGTAGCGATCAAGACGGCAAGCGTGAGACCCTGGGCGTAGACACGGGCCTGGACGAGCTTCTGGGAGGTGCTCAGGTACTTGTCACGGCCCACGATGGTCAGCGCGAGCGCCATGGCGGCAATCCAGGAGGCGAAGACGATAGAGTAGCGGTTCTCGCGGCCCCAGTCCATGAGCTTCTGCTTGTCGCCGCTGGACTGCTTGGCGGATTCGATCATGCGCTGGGTCTCATCCTTGTAGAAGTTCATGGGATCCTTGGCCTTTTGGAAAGAGATGGAGTAGCGCTCGGCCGTGGTGATGGCGCCAAAAGTGGCAACTGACGAGACTAGGAATGTCCGGAAGGGAAGGGTCAGGCTGCGGAAGGCTGTGTAGCGGCGCGAGGCGGCGAGAACGCCGGCTAAGCCCAGGCCAAGGCCGACGGAGCCGCCCATGAAGCCGCCCTTGAGAACCTCATTGTAGTGGGCCTGTTCCTCTTCTTTGCTGATAACCTTCATTGCGACTGGTGGGTGTCAGAGGGGTCTCTAGTGTCTGCGGTCCCGAGTGTGGGGCGGATGCTTTCCTCCAGGGTGGGTTGGCGGGTTTTGTGTGTCCTTAGTATGCCGTGGGCGTTGATGATGCGATCCACAGGTTGTTGCACACGGTTGGCAGTAGACTAATCGTTCGGGGTTTGGGGGTTTATCGTCGTGCGGCGCTGGGTAGGTGTGGCGCCAGGAGCTGTGATGGCGGAGGTCGTGAGATGGCCTGATGGTCTGATGGCCTGTCAGTCTCTTGAGGAGATATGCAATGCTGAGGTGCGGTGCGCGTTGGCAGCTTGAAAGACGTCTTGTGGTGTGGTCGATAGTAGGCCGACTGTATATATAAAGTCCGGGTTCACAAACATAGCACAGGTGCAACCATTCAGGATGTAGGCTTTGGTGGTGACCGCGCAATTTTGTCATGCCATGTTTTTCCCGAAGACATGATGATGTAAACGGATCGGGTCCCCCGCCAGGGATCCAACCCGCTGCTCGCCCCGTTACCAGAGGCCGGACCAGACCCCGAACTACGTCCGCGGCTGCGCACAGCACCAAGCACTAGCAGGAGGCCAGGGCCGCTGACAAAGCCCAGCCAGGGCTCCAAAGCTTTCACTGACTGGCCCAGCAGCGCACAACAACAGCATTTGGCGAGGGCCGCACCCGAAAGCTGAAATGTCGTCGTTCCTGCGAATTTTCGTAGGATGCCGAAACAACATTCGACTTTTCGGTGTTTGCTTGCACACAACTTCCGCATCGTACCAACATACCAGCCACGACAACGGAATTGCGAGACTCGCACTGCCTCGTACCAAGCCCCAGCACTCAGAAGAGATATCTTCAAGCACAGCTTGTTTCGTCGGCCAGCTCTTGACAGGACACTGCCGATACGGTGTCGCCGAATCCCGACCGATGCCCGGCACAAGGTGTGAATTATAAGTCATCCCGTCCTGACCGAGAAGCTATCGGGAGGGAGCAGATGGAAGAACCATGGCCCACCACGGGGGGTTTCTCTGATAATGTAGTTCTTCCTTTTCGAGACGGAGACAGACGATGGCACAACGTTCGGGACTGTCTGTGGGTAGCGGACATGCGGGCCTGTGGACCTGTGTAGCCTCTGCTCACTCATCAACAAGTGATGTCTCCTCGGAGAAGTGCGCCTCGTCCGCGCACACATGAGTCGCCCGCTCTTGTAATCAAGGTGTTCGCTGGCCTGGGGTCCAAACGCCGTTACGTGTATTAAGACGTACAAGGCCATCCCGGGGTGGAATTATAACATTGTACTGCGACTGAAGGTCCTGCGTGACGGGGCAGACAGAGTGGGCGCCCCTCATCGAGTGCCGCACGATGACGGCGGTGAGATCTTCCGAAGCCAACCCCTGGTACTTTGTAGTAAGGGTGTGGCGACTATCTCAAGGCTGGCAAGACCCTCAAAATTCCAGGTAGCGGCCAAGACGCTCTAACCGCGCATACCGTAGGCGCTGGCGACGCTTCATGGCCTCACCAGTCTCCTCGGTAGTAGGTGCTCCAGTCGGTCGGCCTTCTGCACACTATTCCCAACCGTTGAACGCACAGTATGCAGTCACTCAGGGGCGACTGCGCGTCTCGTGTGCGTGACCATGTCTCATCTCGTCCGCTCGCGATCCGTCTCTCGGCCGCTTCTACCTTGGGTCCCCTTGCTTGTCGCACAGAAATTGGCTTTTCCTGCTCCTTCTAGGCGTCTTCTGGAAGGCTTCTGCCAGGTCCGCCTGCAGGTCTCGGAAGTGGACTTGGCGCACGTTGTCAGTTGTCGGTTGTCAGTCACCGACAACATTGACCCCTGGCTTGCTGCACGACCTGCTGTAGACAGCTAGACCATGCGTCTGTGATTCGCTTTTCGTGGCCTGTCCACCAGCGCGAGACAGGCTTCTACCCAGAAGCGCACAGGTTCTTGTACAGGTACATGCATGATCGGGAATCGAGTTTGGCTGAAAGTGGGATGTGGCCCCGCCAGGGCTTTTCCAACCAGATCGGGCTCGCGCTCTCGTCACCCACCACGGCCCACAGCCTGCACTTGGGCTAGTAGCGAAGAGCGGGTTCAAGGCAACGGCAGAAGCCGAGGCAATTTTGACACCACGGAATAATAGTGCTGTGCTGTGCTGTTGCTGTTGCTGTCTCACTTGGAAGGCTTCGCACGCGCTACTGTGTAAATCTGGCCGTCGGGACTGCGTACCTTACACTACTCCTACTGTGGTACTAAGTAGGCAGCATACTCACTGTGAGAGCCGACGGTTTTCCGTTCTGGGACTGTGCCCCGGTGACCCAGTTGTTTTTCTGTTCGATCGCTCCCTGCAGGCTGCATCTCATATCTGGTGATCGGCGCATGCATTCCAGTTCTCCATTTCACATCTCCTCAGCTCCATTCGACAAGATGGGTTCGATGAGACGGCCGCAGGCACAAGGGCCTTTTTTATGGGGGGAGGGGGCATGAGGGCCAAACCAAGCGGCTAAGTCTGGACTCTGCACAGTGGCCTACCAGGAAACAGAGTACTGTAGTTTTTGGACGGTGGGCAGCAGACGGTACATCTCTGGGCTGCAAGAACATCCCACCGACCGCCGTCCGCAGCCCATCGTTTCGGGAATCGAATCTAGGTGGTATTGGAAAATGGATCGTGACTCGGTTGCGTCGGCTGGGACTGCTACTTCTGCCGGCTAGGAATTCTGGCAGGCGCCAGACAAAGGCCAGCTATGGTCTCATTACGTACAGCCTCGGGGCACACATCCAAGTAGAATCCCAGCGTTGGAGGGTAGCTCCGGGAACTCGCCGAGTAGCGCCCTTATGGCCACGTTTTTCCAGAATAGGGGTCCAAACCCATAATGCTCGCGTCGTACAATACTAGGTAAACTTGCATCTGTTGGCCCATTCTGGGCCCCAGCGGCTCCAGGGCTCATCCTATAGAGCACCACTGTGTCAAACTGGCTGGGCTGGGCTGGCTGGCTGGCTGGCTGGTGGAAAGGATCTCAGGCTTATTACAGTACAATCAGAATGGCGATGGCTGGGGCTCCACCGGCATGGTTCTGCCAGTCCTGGCTTTGTGATACTACCTAGGTAAGTAGACACACACTGAACAAGGGGGCTAGGGCCGCAGTACCACTACCGTTGCAGCGGCACAGCGGCTACTGCGACGCCGTTACAGAACGAGTACGATGCCCGCCCCGCTGCCTGTCACCCTGTCACCGCAGTACGTCACCGTTCCGCTCCTCGCGCGGAACGGGCTGGCCCTTGAATGTTCCTTGTGACTGGTGAGTACAAGGAGGACCGTCAGTCACATTAGTCGACCTGTTATCGGCCGTTTCCATCATTCCGATATTGCCACCCAGATCGTGCGGGACGACACGAGGTCTTACCGCGGAGGAATCTACTCTGGGGAAGCCCTGGCGTGCTCAGCAATGTTCCAGGCCACAGGTGGACAGAGGGTCCATGGGCCAAGGCTGCGGACGCTCGGGGCAATCTTTTGACTCGGACAAGTTTCCGACTGAGGCAAGAGGCAGCCTTGCCGTCCTGCCGTCCCGGCCGTCGCTTGCCGGTGTGGCCGGTCGGTGGCTATGGCAAAAACGGACCGTCTTGCAGCAACTCCAGCAGTGCATCTCAGAGCAAGCCTGAACCGCTGGCGACGAAAGATGCGGGTCGACATGATTCGGCAGGTGCTGGGGTGTCGCTATCCGCAGGTCCTTGTCGCGTTTTAGTGTAGAGGTTGAGGGGTCTTGGCGGTGGCCTTCGCACTCGTGAGGTTGCGTAAGTGTGCAGCTACATGGAACCGACCTTGCCGGCTGGACTCTACATTAGGCCGTCACCAATAACTGCGAGACAATGACTGACCGCCACGATTGGCATGAAGTCAGGACGGCGCAGGGTCGGCTTGGGGCGCATCCGGACGTCCTCTGGAAGCAGCCAGCGTCCCAGGTCGCAATGGTTTTGGGCGAAGGTGCGAGTGGTGAACTTTGACATGACTCTACTGAGTTTAAAGAAAGCGAAGAGACCTTGACCAGGGCGGTCGCCAATCTCGTTGGTCGGGGGTGGCAGGTCGCGGCGTCAATGAGTGATGGCAGATCGGACGGCAGGGCAATGATGACGGCGTCGACTGGGATGGGCTGAACCGTGGCGTCGATCACTGCGGACGTGAGTGCCCAGGCTGTCGTCTGGACTGCTTGAACTTGGGCGAAGAGACAGAGAGACAGAGGGGACTGGAGAAGACTGAAAGCAGCGTTCGCCATCCGACGGCTGGCACTCGCAGATCGTCAGAACCTCGGGGCTTCGATGGGATTATTTCGTCAAGCTGTGGGCCCGTAGGCGATTGGACAGTGCGATGCGAATCGACCAGAGCTCCGGATGTCGTGCTTCAATTCATGCACAGCCAAGGATGCCGTGGTGATCTGGGTACAGAGCATCAGCAAGTGAAACCAGTAGTACCCTCCCAGCATTCCACACGGCACAGCAAGGGTATCTGGACTACGCGTACAGCGTACTGCCTGTGCGTTCTCTTCCGGTGTCTGCCGTGATGGTCACCGTCAGGCTGGGGCGTCACGGACGGGCGGGCTGGCTGGCAGGCTGGCAGGCAGGCTAGCA
Organism: Diaporthe citrichinensis; assembly: GCA_014872995.1. Classification (NCBI taxonomy): domain Eukaryota; kingdom Fungi; phylum Ascomycota; class Sordariomycetes; order Diaporthales; family Diaporthaceae; genus Diaporthe; species Diaporthe citrichinensis. The sequence goes on along the minus strand of JADAZR010000071.1, from coordinate 194,500 downwards.
GGGCAGGACAGTCGAGCAGGATTCCAAGGACGGCTGTGGACACGGCTGACGAACAGGGAGGACCTTGGACGCGAGTGGTTTTGGCCACTAATGGCAGGACGAACCAGTGGCGGTCATATCCGAGGTCTCTGTGAAGCTGACAGCAGCGAGGCTTGGACCAGGCTGGCTGGCTGGCTGGCTGGCTGGCTGCACCTTCTTGTTCCAACGAGACCGTCTCGAGGATGCTTTCCGCTTTGGGCACGCGTCTGTCTGTGTCTTGGCGCGCACGTACACTCACGTACGAAGAAGGCAGCGAGGGAGCACATCATGAAGCCGACAGCATCCCATCGTCGGCAGCACCAGCAGCACCAGCAGCAACAGAGACAGCGTATCAGGGCGGTCGAACCTCTGGCTGGACGTGCCAACCTTGCCCCGTCGACTGGACGGTGTGGCTGCATTACTCGTGCCTGTGCTGGGGCAGGTCCCCCCAAACCATGGGCGTCCGATCCCAACTCGTCGTCCACATGCACGGTATCATGCACGCACGCATACGCAGCTTGGCCGTTGAGGTCTACTGTGCTGTATATACGCACTTATTACCTCGGGTGGTGGTCTGCATGTACTCCAGCCGTGGTGGAGAAGAGAGGAATCAAAGTTGCTTGTTAAGAAAGATGGTGCTGCCAATAAATATAACACTGTCAGTAAGATCATGTACCGTACTGACTGCATTGTGCGTTCCCGGCCGAGCAGGGCGGCCCAGTCACGGGCAGGGTCCGGTTCCTGGGCCTGGGATTGTTAGACTTCATACCTGGGTAGTAGTCCACACAAGTGAAGATGGATGCACCCACACCCTCCGAGTTGGCTTGGAGCTATATAGCCAGGGACAACAACTGGGATCCCGTGAGTTCGTCAGACAGCTCCCAGGGTGTCGCATCGCGCCGTGAGATCATTGTTGTGGACAGTCCCGCCTCGAGGAGAAGAGATCAGCCCTCTCCGAGACTGCCTTGTCTGCATCCTCTGCTCTGATCTGGCTCCTGGCTTCTTGCTGTCGGCTGTTCGCCCCAGCTTGTTTCGTCTGGAGAGAGCGGCACATAGACGCTGGCAGGGTAGTGCACAACTGGACGTGCGAGATAGTACTTAGACCACGCGCTCTTCCTGCTCGACCGCTCTGACCCTTCCCCAGAGCCTGCTAATCATTCTTATTATGATTATTCCTCTTCCTCGAGGCCGTGTATCTGTCCTGTCATCGTTCCAAAGAATTCCCCCTTCCTCCCAGGTTTCATGTACCGGGGCCAGAAGGCAACAGTCAACAAGTCGATCCAAGCCCATCATCTCCTTGAGGCGAGACCCTGAGATCGAAAACACGCAGACAAACATACACATATTCATATATTATTATACACGCACATATAGATACATGTACATATCATCCTACGTCGCACACCACGCACGCACGAACGCGCATACACATTGTGCCTGGATTTGTTTTTTGGGCCCCGTCCTATCACCGCCATCTCTTTGCTGTCTCGCCACGGCGGCGACTCATAGCAGCAACGACCGCTCCCTATCCGGTCCGTTCTGGACTGGACTGGACTGATCCAATCAGCTTGATTCCTGCCAACCTCAGCCGAAGAGGCAGACGATACACAGCCGGAGGCGACTAGGCAGCCAGACGGCTGATCTGTATCCTCCTCGACCACCCTTTCAGTTGACTCATCAACTCGGGCCGGCTGTTTTTAATATCATCGGCGCGCCGCCTGTCCAGACCGACTTTTGGGCCCAACCCCATTCTTTTTTTTCTTGTGTTTCGAAGGCGACCTACGCCAATTCATAGTCGCAGTCTCTATTCTTCTGTTTTACTGTCTTGGGTTTCCCCAAACACGACTCCCGTCGCCGTCGTCCTCGACGCATCATCGTTGATAGATCCAGGAGTGGGCATTTCTTGGTGCCATATCCGATCCGATTCGCGATGCTGAGCACACTGTTTAGTGGCGGCGCTAGCGAAGCCAATACGACTGCGACTTGGAGTGGGAGCGCAAGTACAGGTACAGGCCGCGGTGCCAACCTCGCGAGTGCCGCTGCCGAGGCCCCGCAGGGGCGCACAGGCATCACGTCGAACCCGACCAGGCCCAAGCTGAACTTGGACAGGGCGTCACCCAACCCTGCTGCTGCCACACGCCCACAACCCCAGTCCCTGTCGGGCCCAGGTCTAGGTTCGGGCTCAGGATCAGGCCCAGGTTCGTCTTCACCAGGCTCAGGCTCAGACTCATCTCGCCCTGCAGGCCCAGTTCCTGGACTCGCTGCACCAACACCTGCACCCACGGCCGCGACTACGTCTGTGACTGCGACTTGGACTGCAGGGCCGCCCCCCAGCGATAACAATTTCTCTGGTTATCGTGCATCGTCTAAACTTCCTCCCGCCCCTGCTACTAATCCCACCACCGCCTCATCCACCACCACCTTCGCTGCTACTGCCGCTGCCGCTGCTGCTGCTGTAGTATTGCCTCCCTCTGCGTCTACGTCCACGTCCGCGACCGCGACCGCGACCGCGACCGCATCTTCGTCTGCATCTGCTTCCGCCGCCAACGACGACGACGCCGCCGCCGCCGCCGCCTCGTCTGCACCCCATTCGCCCCCCACAAACTGCTTCAATCAGCCAGACTGTTTGTCCTCTGCTTCGCCCTCCCCTCAGCCTGCTACTCCGAAGTCGCCTTTCCCGAGTCGCGCACACCAATACCCACACCCATCCACGCCCGCCTCCAAGCCACTTAGTATTTCCAGTGACTCCTTTGGTCGCGACCACGCCTCCTTGTCGCCTGCCTCACGATCCCGCTCGCAACTGACCGCCAGCCTCCTGGTTGACTCAGCGCCTGTCGTCAGGGTTGCCGACAGCGACGGCGATATCGACCTTCACGACCTCGAATTCGACGACTTTCTCGAGTCTTCCGGGCCCCCCGCGCCTTCCAAGCCATCACCCGCTGAACCCGCCACCATGACAACCGGTCCTTTCGACTCGGCCATGGGCCGCAGTCGACAGGACTCCTTCGTCGGCGCAAAGCCCATCTCCATGAACATTCAGAACCCCAACCGTGACCAGGGCAGCCGCCCCAGGCGCGAGTCACTCGCCGGGAGCCTCATGGCCGGCAGCCTCATGGGCGGCATGAGCTGGGGAGGCATTTCCGTCGGCAGCTTCATCCGGGACGAGTGAGTTGGCCCATCTGCTTCCCTCCTCCTTGATGCATGCACTGTAAATTTCTTTTGTCTGTCCCGCTTGCACATGGCAATGTCTCATTTAGCGAGACACCGACCGACTTCAGTATCCACCCGACAGCTCCATTCTCCGGGGCTGGGTCTCGAATTTGGACTGACATGACTTGTGCGCCGCGATAGGGTCCTGACGGGCACGTCACCATTCGTTACCTTCGGGCAGTCGCCCTCGCTCCAGTCGACGTCGTACCTTCCCAAGCTTGAACAGAACTTCATGAGAGACTTCAGGTGCTGCGACCGAACATGGCCTACCTTGCACGATCTCCTGCAACACTACGAGGAGAACCACCATGGCAACCCGAGCATGCAGATGAGCAGCCCCCCCGGCGCCAGCTTGAACAAGCAGGGGCTGTTCCCCATACAGGGCGGCTCGCGCCAGCCCAGCAACCGACCTATGCAGTCCAACACGTCCATGCCCTCCGGACAGAATGGGCTGTCGGGCATGGGAATGCAGATGTCAGGGCAGATGGGCCAGCAAAACCGACAGTTTGGCGGCATGTCCGGCACTGGCTTGAACATGGGCGGCATATCCTCCATGATGCAACAGCAGCGGTCCACGCCGGGCACACCCAGCCAGAGCCAAATGTCCATGAACGACGAAATGGATGCCGTCGGCGACATGGAGATGGATGAGATGATGGACGTTGACAACAGTCAAAGCACCATGCAACAGACACGCCAGATGTTTGGCCAGCAACAGAGGCCACAGCTGCACCTGAACAGCTCCGGCCTTGGAGGCTTTGGCCAACAAGGCCTTCGCACTTCTACACCCACGACCCCGGCAGCCGCAGGCTTTGGGTTTCAGAACAACCCGACAGTGTCCTCGGTCAACACGCCAACGCTGGGCACGCAGCCTTTCCGTGGCCAATTCCAGCAAGACACGTCGAACCTCGATACCCCGACCGCCGACTTGATGGACGATGACATGTCCGGCCTGCCAAAGATGAATATGGGCAACCTCAACTTCAACGGACTTGGCGGGTTGAACGGGCTGAACTCGTCGCAGTTCGGCATGAATTTTGGAAATGGGAACAGTAACAACATGAACTTCGGGACCATCTCCGACCCTGGCAAGCAGCTCTTCAGCCCTGGCGGTGGCTCTTTGACTCCGGAGCAGCAGAACATGCAGCAGCAGTTTGCGCAGTTTGGCATCGACGTCAGCACGCTACCCCCAGGGACAGATCCGGCGACCCTGTTGCAACAACTGGCGCCCCTGGCCATTCAAGAGGAGCACAAGCCGTTCAAGTGCCCGGTCATTGGATGCGAGAAAGCATACAAGAACCAGAATGGACTCAAGTACCACAAAACCCATGGCCACTCCACGCAGCAATTGCATGAGAACGGCGATGGCACATTCTCGATTGTCAACCCAGAGACCAGCGCCCCCTATCCCGGAACATTGGGCATGGAGAAGGAGAAGCCGTTCAAGTGTGATGTTTGCGGAAAACGCTACAAGAACTTGAACGGGCTGAAATACGTGAGCTTGCTTGACCCAAACCCCATCCATGTCGTTGACAGAATTCTGACGCGTACCAACAGCACAAGGCCCATTCGCCTCCTTGCGACCCGGATGTGGTGGCGAGACAGCAGAACGCCATGGCCACACTTGCGGCCCTGAGTACCGGTAACCCAATGGCCATGAACATTGCGAACATCGCCAATCTCGGCCACGGCCTTCCAAACATCGGGGAGGAGCAGCCTCAATGAGATGGGGCCGACCACGAGTCGGAAAGCAGCCAGGACGAGCCTGACGAGGGGCCTGTCGCATCTTTGGAGCTTCAGGATCAATCCAACCCCTCGTCGCGCCACAAATGCACCCTGATGGATCCCACCACTGGCGAACCCTGCACTGCGGACTTTTCCAGAGCGGGTCACCTGCGGCGTCACCAAGAAACGATCCATCATATTGCTACCGCTACGTTCCGCTGTGATGTCTGTGACAAGGAACGGGTCTTCAACCGGCTCGACACCTTGCAGAGACATTATCGGCAGGTTCACCCTGGCTTGGAGTCACCTCACGGACGGCGTGCGACCGGCTAAGAAGCCGGCCTTGCTCTCCAGAGATGAGCACGCCCTGATTCCACAAGCACTCGTGTGTCTACCCTTGTCAACCTCATCTCTGGACTTATTACCCAACCCACCCCTCTCAACCCTCGTCTTATCGATTTCTTTGAAAACCTGGAGAGGCAGTGCATTTCAGCATTCTGGATAGGCGTTGCTTCGATCTAGACTTTCAGGGTTGCTCTCTCCACTATACCCCCAAATACCCGGAGACTTAGACTGCAGATTCTACTATTCACGACCTGGTCTCTTGGTGTTTTTCGACCGTCTCTGGAGTATTCCCGTTCAGGCTTATAATCATTCGATTCCCCACCACAACGGTCCCATGGTTCTCCGTCACATTTTGGCAATTGGCTACCCATGACCGCCCGCCTGACCCCGCCGGCCACTTGGATCCAACGTGTCTCTGGGTACGACGTCCGCGGCCCATTTTGCTCGTCACCGTGTAATTCTTGGTCAGCGGAAAATTTGTTTTGAGGTGTGAGAAGGATTCGGATCGGATCGAAGACAATAGACCCCTTGTATTGCTTTGCTTTGTGTGTTCCGGATGAAGAACGGTTCACCTTGTTCATGTTACGGTGTTATTTGCTGCACACGATTTCTCTGTTTTACGATGATGACAAGAGCCACCTAAGAAGTATGCGAGCGTGACGAGAGGATTAGAACAGAGTCAACGGTGAACGGGGAAGGAAGATGTCTGTTATCTATGCTATTATATCCCTTGCGGCTGGCCTAGCGAAACAAAAAAGTCAGGGGGTTTCTTTCTCAGGCGTTGGGTCGGGCCGGAAAAGAAAAAACAGAGGATAGTGTCTAGAGGAGTTGCTACGTCTGTGCCGTGCTATGCTATGGGAAATCAAACAGCTCTTCATCACCACGCGCGACACGAAGACCAATGCATTGTGACCGCCTGGACTTAATCTGCGAGTAGCTTCTGGAGCCAGCGGCGAGTTGAGTTTGGTTCCACACGCCGGGAATCGTCCCCATGTCTGCTTTGTCTCGATCCCTTTCTGCGACACGCTCACGATGTCCACATGACGACGTCACCGGCGTCTGGCCTCAATATCCAAATCAGCCGACGTGCAACCACGAACAGGTTCTCAGTTCCGGCGGTTACTTCTCGTCAGCCAGCTTATCGCGGGCGAGACCACCTCTATTGCGTCATACTCGATGCAAGATCACCGCAGCCGAGTCAGTATCCTGGAGAGAAGGCCAGGCAGAGACGTCGAGCTGCTCTCGGCAAGCCACCTTCGTAGGTCCCCGAGAATATCTATCCCGTACGGCTGGAGTCAAAGGGGGAGGGGGAGGACCCGGGAAGACCACGATCGTCCGCGGGTTGCTGATCCCCAAATACTGCCTATCCCGCCGCCTCCCATGCAATGGCGCGATCCACCTTTGCGCAACGATCCCGCTGGTCTGGGCGCCCGTGGTAGCCTGCTTGACGTAGTGTCTGAATAAGTTCCGGGCCAGGACGATGTTGGTGCCAAGGTCCGATCGTAGATCTCCGTCTCTTGTTGGTATCTCTACCAGGATATGGGCGGAGTTCGTTATCCGGAGCCGTCGGGATAGGCTTCCCGGGAGCGACAGCGATCCATTGGGGGGAGGTGCCTGCCCGTGAGGAAGGAGGCAAGGCTGCGTGACAGTCTTCAACGGTCAACCCGGGCCGGGGCATCAATGAAACCCACCGTTTATTTCCTGTCCGGCCCGGGTTGTATCGTGGAAGTCGCGCACTTTAGTCGCACTCGCCCTGGCCGGGATTTGATGGTATTTTTAGAGGTGCCACACTGTCGTGGCCCGACTCGTGCGTGTCTGCTCCTAGAAGTAGCTCAATCCCAAATTGGAGCATGAGCAGAGGCAACAAGTACTGTTTTGGCAAATGCCCTAGAAAATAGGTCTGAGGGAGGGTCCTGGCGGAAGAAAGGCGTCACCGGGGTGAGGTGGCCGTGGAGGGCACTGCGCATAAACCCAACCCTCACCTGGAAGGACGTTCCCTCATCCGGGAGGCAAAGGATATTCCCAGATTGGCCAAGCTAGCAAGATGTTCGTGTATCCGCCAGCCAGCCAGCCAGATCGATACCATTCCAAACCCGGATTTCCGAAACGGCACCCAAATGAGCCGATGCTCGCCGCAAAGATGGATGGTAAAACTGTTGTGAACCCAATGTAAATCAGATTGGAATACATGTAGGATTGCAAGTGCTGCCTCGAAATAGGCGTCTTGCCTGCATCCCGGTATGGAGAAAAACCATGTCTACAAGGTGCTCGCAATCCTTCTGCGGCGTTGCTGCTCAGACAATTATTGATAACAAGATTCATGGGAACACGAGACACAAAACTTCAATGCGGCGATTATTGAACTGCATCAGCGTAACAAGGAGTGGCAGAAGATCCGCTAATAAGGCAATACAAAGATTGATACAGCAGTTAGTCTGCAGACCCTGACATCTCTCTGGGAGCTGACAGCTGGGAAATATTGATCACCAGAAGGACTGTAATGAAAATGACGGGATTGTTCATTACAGCATGCATTGGAAGCCTGGCACGGGTTACCGTCCGCGGCATTTGAACAGAGCATAGACCCTAGGCAGAAGGGTCGAAGCAGACACTGAGGTGATGAATATCACAGCACAATATTCCTATGGCTTCACGACTCTTCTAAATTTCTTTGAGAGGCCCCCAACGGTGTCTTGTGAAGACCCAAAAGAATTAGGTCGGCGACCAATATCCCTGGCTTCTTGTTCTGCCCGGAGAGGTTCCTCAGAAGGAAAACAACAAGATCATTAACTTTCATTGTGGTACCGGTCAACTGGTAATTATGGAGACGATCAGCTGCAACCACTGGCAGTTGCTTCTGTGGTAGTTGCCTCTATCATACTATAATCACTTCTGGGCCAGTGCTTCTCACATTGCGATTTACGGTCTCCTAATGAGCGCTAAAGATCCTTCACAGTGGGCTTCTGGTTGACAATATGTTGTAGACCCAGATATTGTGTTGCAAGGCTGGAAACTGTTTAAAGTCTGGTCCTAACTAGTTGAGTTTGAACAACGATTATACAAAAGCAATTTAACCCAGAACAGCACAAAGCGATTCAGAGAAAATGATGGAAACAAGCTAGAACATCTCATTCTATATTTGGCATGATTTCCGCCGTGTGTTGGAAATCCTATACTGCCTAGGGGCCCTATCCGTTCAGGCCTGAGACCGCTCCCTTTTTGATCCAGGAGCGCTTTATGAAGATTGGACGTTCTCGTCAAGTACGGCCTCCTCTTGACAGTTGCAGCAACGGTTGGTATTTCAGGTACGTCATGAGCATTCAACACAAGCTCACTTCCGCAGGCCGGAGTCTTTCAAAAGAGATCAGTTTTTATATAAAAAAGGCGGCACTGCGGCCGTTTGGAGAGATAATTCATTCATCTGTTGTCAGCACAATATTTACAGGACAGTCAAATTGTGACAGGAGCGTGTGGGCTAAGCCACGAGTTGACGCTGGGGATCCTACAAGCTGTAGACTGTAAGAATGTCTCGTTTTGTTTCGGCCAATATTGACCTCGGCTGGCCTCAGTTTCAATCTCGGTGTGAATGGTGCTCCGGACTACTGAGGGATTTTGAGGCGGTGACGGGTCTATGCACGCAAGAGGGCCGAGGACTCAAGAGCAGCCAATCGCGTGTAAGACTTGTCGCTGTGACGCCCAAGTGGGGCCGAGGGCGGCGTGCTGAGTGAAAGGAAGATGACTCAAATAGTCTCCGAGCCGCCTAAAAGTCTCCGATACGTATGATTGATATTTAAATCTAGAGCCCGCGGCAGCTCGCTCGTCCGAAGAGTCCGACACGGTGTCAATCCCTAGCTGGCTTGAAGCACGATGCAGAATCAAGCCGGACTGCGAGGATTGGAGGCGGCCGGAGACGTCGAGGACGCCCATCCTACGACCGGGAGTGGGCACCACCACATTGCATGTTTCAATTGTCGCGCATCGAGACAAAAGTGCGATCGGAAGGACCCCTGGTAGGCATCTTTCCATCAGACACCATAGTATGCTGCTTGGTTGCCCCAACAGTCTTGGAAGTCATGCGCAGAGTTGCTGAAATGCCGATATGCCCAGCTCACGTTGCGCCTCACACAATCGTCCGTGTCGGTACCCACTTCGCTCCAACCGTGGCCGCAGGCAAGGGGCTACCAAGTATACACCTCTCTCACTATTTAGACAAGTCGTGTGCCACGTTTCTGACCAGGCGAAAAGTAAGCCCGACACTGTGGAAAAGCTCCTATCGCGCATCAACCAGAGCGCCGTCCGCGACGAGGTCATTGCCGCCATCGTCAACTCGTCGCATTCGAGCCCCAACTTGGTCTCTCCCGAGACGGATCCTACACCACCGCCACAGCAGCAAACCTTTCCCCCGTGTCCCCGCTCTGCCACCGACACTATAGGAACCGCAAGGCCCAATAGCCCCACGCCGGCCCATTCCCGCAACTCCGCTTCCAGTGGCGTGGCTGTCGCAGCTGGAGGAAATGAGTCTCTGGTGTCGCCTCTGCATATCGTGGCGAGGGCCATCACCGCCAACTCGGGGTCCCCATGTGATGTCCTCGGCATCCAAAGGGCTCTTCAGACTGGCCGGCAAGCCATTATGGCCCCTGTTAAAGACAGACTCACTAAATACTTCGGTATGGCCTTGGCCACTGACACCATTTTCTCGCTGACTCGAACAGCTTCACATCCAACCCTGCAGAGGGACTGGGAGGTCTTGGCTGCCCAGTCGGTCGACTGTACCTTCAAGTTAGAGACGGATACTTGCGACCCAGTCGCATCTCGGCTGATCGACGAAAATGATGTATCGCAGTACTTCCAACTGTGAGTCTTCTAATGTCCTCCACATGGGTCATGCTCGCTTCTGGCTAAGATATCGCCCTCCAGCTTCCTCAAGATGCGCAACCCATTCGTTGGCCTCTTGGATGAGACGCTGCACACGCCAGAATATGTTTATTCGGCGTCCTTCACCCTATTCTCCGTCATTTGTGCCCTCGGCTGTGCTGTTTCGCCAAGTCCCCGTGACCGAGCCCTGTACCCGGTGCTGTTATCATTAGCCACTGGCAACATAAGTTGGTGCGTCGCAGCGTCCGTCAAATCGCTAGAGATCATCCAGGCCATTATCAACATGCAGTTCTGGGCTCCCATCTCGCCCAGGCAGTCCGACGACCCTTACTGGTTGCATTTGGTACACGTGAGTACATGCCATAAACGTGTAGGAAGTACCAGGATATTAACACTGGTGGTTCTGGCAGGCTGTACAGCTGGCAAGGGAGATAGGGATCGATAGACCCGACACAATCGCCGAACACGTCAGAAACACTGCACCAAACGCACCCGGCGACTCCAAGGAGCGGCTGTTCCGCAACCACGAGAGGACGTGGCTGGCCACCTTCATTGCTGATAAGAGCTTCGGCATCATAACTGGGCGCTCACATTGCGTCAGATGGAAGGAGATTTCAACGGGTGCCTCTGCATGGTGGGAGAAGCCAATGACGGCACCACCAGACCGCATGATCAGCGGGACCATCGAAATAAGAGGACAGCTGGTATGTATTTAGTCCATGATTGAGGTCCGCATGAGCGGCTGCCTCCCAGGGGATTTAGGCTGACACAGGTATGGCACGGATAGCTTGAAGCCCATGAGAGGCGGAGGGGCATAGATTCGACGTCAGAGTCGATTCTGAACTGGTACTTGGAGGCCTACGGCATGCTTACCCAGACACGTAATGCTCGGTGCACACCAGACCATCTGCCGTCTTCGGAATACCTCCCCATTCTGGCTTTCTACATGGACCACAGCCTCTTGGTCCTGAGCGCCCAGGCTCTAAGAGATATCACCGCTGTCAACGAGCCCACCACGTCCACTGCGACCTTGACGATTTCGCGGAGGACCCTCGAGGTCGCGACTCGGACCCTCGACCTCGTGCTGACAGACCAAACCATGTCTGAGCTATTGCTGGGTTTTCACAATAACCAGTACATCATGATCTGCCATGCAGCCACGGAGATCTTGCGCGTAGGTTTTCAATGCTACTGTTGGTAACAGAAGAACGATGCGATGGCTGACGCTTGACACCAGGCTATCCAACGAGGCGGGCTGACAGCAGCAGAAGTATGCGAAGCCGCCGGAAAAGTGCTCGCGGTCCCGAACCGCCTGGAACGTGTTGTGAAATTGCTTCCAGCGAAATCAGCGGGTCACCTGTACCTCGATCTTGCTCGCTTTCTGGCTTGCCAGGTCGAAGTAATTACGACCAGGTCGGATTTGAACGAAGCCCAAGGTGCGATCGACCAGGGAAACTTCTCTGGTGAATGGCGGGGGACTGATGACTGCCCTGACTTTGGCGTCTGGCTGGACATGGGTTATGGCTATATTGGTTCTGAACAATTGAATCTGGCTAGCAATGAATTTGCGGATACACGAAGCTCTTATGCAGGTGATCTCATATTTAGTTGAACCAATGGCTCTTTGTGGCGGGTAAAAGCGCAAGGGGATTAGTCAAGACACTAGGTACTGTTCGGCACGGGCAATATCTTGTTGAATGAGAAACGGCATGCATATTCTGTGAGTCGCAATAGGGGGTTTAGTTGAATTCAGCAGAATTTCAATATGCCATCTCGTGCTGTGAGCGGTTGCAGGTAATTGTGGTTTCAGTGTTAGTGTTGAATACTTTAGAGAAAGTACTTAGTCTGAAGGACATAGTTAAGCCCTAAAGCTCATACCCCATCAGACCGTTTCTAATTTGAAGCACCCGCGCGCCCAAGATATGCTTTGACGGGAATGCGTCTTCCCGTCGCCAGACCCCCCATAGGATATGATATTCCCACCATCGCTCCTCCCCCGGGAGACCTTCCATCCGCGAAGAACGAAAATGCACAGAGCCGAAGCGATAAACATGAAGCCGGCAAACAGCTGTGCACCAAGGTAGCTGCCGGTGCCGGCGTAGATCTGCAAAGCGATAGGCGCGCTGAATGTGCAAGGGGCGGCTATCACCAGCCAGAGAATACTCAAGCCGGATGAGAGATTCTGCATGCCCATGATCTCCACAATGACGGGCGCGGCATTGACCCAGAATACACCGGCGGTGAGACCAACAATGAGGGCGAATAGGATCAACACCCCAAAAGCCTTGGCGTTGGTCCAGATGACAAGCGAGAAGACGCCGGATATGAAGGTCATCAAGAGGGTGATGTTGATGCGGCCGAACCTGTCGCTGAGCCCCCCGATAGCTGGCCGCCCAACAGCCTGGCCCAGCATGAAAAGGGCTGGGATCAGTGACGCCTGGGAGGGACCCAGGCCGATCACGTTTGCATAGTTCGCAAGGGTGAATATGAGGACGAAATAAGCGAGCACGTTAAAGACGCTGAAGCCCAAGATCAAGAGGTACTCCACCTTCTTGAAGAGGAGGGCGTCAAATGCCAGCCGCCTTTGCTGTGACTCCCCATGTCGTGTCCTAATGAGGAGAGTGCAGATGATATTCGCAGCGGCGGAGACGACAGCCAGGATACGGTACGCCCACTCCAAGCTCATATTGTCGATCATGGCGCCGACGGCGAGCGAGTAGGTGCAGCCGCCGAGGCCGGCGCCCGCTATGGCGATGCCGTTGGCTAGGGCGCGCCGCGTCGTGAACCACTGGGAGACAATGCCGTAGGATGGAAGGAAGAGGAGGCCCATGCCGGCGCCGAAGAGGACGCCCTGCGACAGGAAGAGGTGCCAGATCCGGGTCGAGAGGCTGGCGCAAACGAGGCTGGTGGACTGGAGGGCGGCGCCGATGAGCATGGTTGGCCTTGTCCCCAGCTTGCGCGCCATGATGACGACCAAGGGGGACATGAGCAGCGTGACGCCAATGCTGAGTGAGCCGATCATGGCGTACATGAGAGATGTGGCCCCGGGGTATGTGGCGGATCTCAAGTAGTGGGCTAAAAAGACAGAGTATGCAGCGCTGATACCCCATGAATGGCCGTTGATGACGGCGACAGATGTCGTGACAACCCACCCGTAGCCCCCGTCTGGGGCGGCCCAAGATGGGGATGGGCTTCGTTGGGCCTCCTCGTCCGGAGAAGTCATAGTTGTGGAACTCTCAGCGTGACTCGACATCTGTCTTGGGTGCTTGTGTTTTCAGGGGCGGAATCTTCACGCTGGGTTCACTGGGCCTCTGTGATGCTACGACAGATTCGTGAGACTGTTTGACAAGCGCATGACTGTATATGCAATTATATATATATATAAATATATAGAGAGAGAGAGAGGGCCTGGCTTATTTGAGTCCCGGGTCCACCGCTGAAAAGGAGAGCAATAGCATTGTGTTGGTAGCCGACGTTGCCCTCGCTCAACACTCAGCGAGGGCATTGCGTCCCAAATGGCGAGCGGCCTTCATACTGCGCATGTCGGTCCCGCGAAGGGGGAATATTACTATACGCCGATTTTGGTGAATAACCTAAGCGTACGACAGCAGTCTTGCTAGGTACTTTGCCCCGATGGAAACATGGGGCAAAAGCGAGTATTCCTCAGGGCCAATGAATTCTCATACCGAACCCACAATGAGATATCAGATATTCCCTCCAAAGTGTAAAGTGCTTGCGCCCGTATTTACCTGCGGACCAATATGCCAAATGTGGAGACAGCATCGTGGAGACCCTCGGCCACTTCCAGTGAGAGCCCGGATCCGCATTCGGGCTCTAACTTTAGAGAGCGTCAAGTCAAAACAGTCCCAGGTAGAAGGGCTATATTATATTACATTGAATACAGGCGGCCACAGCCAGTGTAAGCTATTGCTAATACATATGAAAACTAGGTAACTCACCTCGTATCGTCTACAGTCTGGGAGTGTGGCCACCCACTTCTATATTCTTTGAGTAACCCATCCTAATTCTGATTGTGAAGGAGCAGCCTCGCACCCTACCAACATGGCAGTCAGCTTGGAATCAGCCGGAAAGGTCCCCGCTAGCAACCCGTATTACGATCTGGGCAACCATGGGCGAACCATCAGCACCACATCAAGCGATGCTCAGGCCTGGTTCAACCGAGGGCTCGTCTGGGCCTACGCCTTCAACCACAGAGAGGCAGCCGCGTGCTTTGAGCAGGTCATCAAGCACGATCCCAACTGCGCCATTGGCTACTGGGGCGCCGCCTACGCCTTAGGCCCCAACTACAACAAGGTCTGGATGGCCTTCGACCCCGAGGACCTTAAACAATCGGTCGCCAAGTGCTACGAGTACTCTCAGAAGGCCACCCAGCTGGCGTCCGGTGCTTCGCCAGCCGAAAAGGCACTCATCGGCGCGCTCCAGCATCGCTTCCCCAGCAGAGAGCCCCTCTCGGACTTCACCCCCTCCGTCCTCGAATACGCCGAGGCGATGCGGACGGTCCACCAAAAGCTCGGCAAGGACGATTTGGATGTCATCACTCTGACCGCGGACGCCATGATGAACAGGGCGCCGTGGTCACTCTTTGAGGCATCGACAGGCGAGCCCAACCTGAATACGATGGTCCTGGAGATCACACATGTTCTTGAGGCTGGACTCAAGCTACCGGGGGCATTCCAACACCCTGGGATCCTCCATCTGTACATCCACCTGGTGGAGATGTCCCAGACTCCCGAAAGGGGCGTCATAGCATCTGACCATCTTCGCCACCTCGTCCCTGACGCAGGCCATATTCACCACATGCCCAGCCACATCGACGTCCTGATCGGAGACTATCGACGGGCCCTCCACACCAACCTGAGGGCTACAATCGCGGACGACAAGTATTACGCACGAGAAGGGGGAGAGAACTTTTACTCCTTGTACCGCATGCACGACTACCACTCTCTGATCTACGGCGCGATGCTGGCTGGAAACTCAAGGGCGGCTCTCGATTCCGCTCATCGGATGGAGACCACCATCAGCGAAGGCATGCTCCTCATCGAGTCGCCTCCAATGGCGTCCTGGCTCGAGTTTTTCAAGTCCGTCCGGGTGCACGTCCTGATCCGCTTCGGAAGGTGGGACGAGCTGAAGAATCTGCTTGTCCCCGACAACAAAGAGCTGTACTGCGTGACGGTGGCCACCATCTACTACGGAAGAGGCATCGCCTACGCCGCCACTGGCGACATCCATGAGGCTGACAAGCAGCGGGAACTGTTCCGGGCGGCGGTCAAGCGGGTGCCCGACAGCAGGCTCGTGTTCCCCAACAAGGCATCGGCCGTGCTCGCGGTGGCCTCGGCCATGCTGGACGGGGAGGTCGAGTACCGACGCGGCAACTACAAGGTCGCGTTCGACAGGCTGAGGCTCGCTATCGCGCGCGAGGACGGCCTGGGGTACGCGGAGCCGTGGGGCTGGATGCTTCCCACGCGGCACCCTTACGCGGCCCTGTCCCTGGAGCAGGGGCTCGTGGAGCAAGCAGCCCAGGCATATGCTGAGGATCTCGGACTCGGCGGCCACCTCGTCAGGGCGCACCAGCACCCCAATAACGTCTGGGCGCTGCACGGCTACCACGAATGCCTCGTGCGGCTTGGCCGGACGGCCGAGGCGAGTATTATCAAGAAGCAGCTCACCCTCGCTTCTGCCTCGGCTGATATCCTGATCGAGTCGTCGTGCTTTTGCAGGCTTGACAACATGAAGCTGGACGGGGAATCGGACGGGCAGGCAGGTGCAAAAGCGGAGCTGCAGGGGCAAGCCAATGGTGCGGATCGTGAGTGCTGTCAACAAGAAAGGTGATAGATCTCATGTTGGATTGTTAGCCAAGCGCGTCTCCGGGCCACTGCTAACGGCAATTAATGAAGTCCATGCACTGCGATGCTAGGTCGCGTGCCTCATTTGGTCGTGACACATTGATGTTGTAAACCTGTGTCTACAGGCACATATAACACGTAAATAGCTTAGCTTACTGCGCGAGCCTTCCGTATAAAAGATATCCTAGCTAGTCAGCTAAAAAAGAATATAGAAATTTGCACCTGCAAAAACGGAGGGTAGACCAGTAGGTACATGAACTCGTGCCATAGCTACAGCCAATCAGAGCACATCGCCTAGGCCTACACCCACAACCCACACACCCACAACTTACACACCCAACACCTACCACCTAAGCACCCAACACCTACACACCTATATAAACTTAACACCTGCCTCATAGCCTAGCATACGTGTAGCCCTCCCGCCCTTACAGTAGGTGTATTCTCATGTAGTTTAGTGCGAGTAATATACCAGTGTACCCTCCACTTTTACAGGTGAAAAGAATACTGAAACCCAGAAGCATTTCCATCAGCAATTCCACATGGGCATACCGGAAATATCCCAAGCGCGTTTCGCGTATTGTGGGGACACTCTAAAAGAAGTTTCAAAAAAAAATGATGCAATTTCTTCTCTCTCGCCGGGAATTGAACCCGGGTCTCAAGCGTTGCTGCTTCCTGGATGGGCGATGACAAGCTTGCATACTAACCACTATACTACGAAAGAAGTTGTCTTTGTCTCGGTGTAAACCGAGGTAGCTGGTGGGCTGCTGTTGGAATCCATTGCCGGCCAGCCATATATATACCTGTCGATTTTGAACCGATCATCAGCCACCACCTCAAGTTGTTGTGGCCATGTCACACACATATCTTTCGCATTTTTGCTGCTCGTTCATGTGTTCCTACTGGCTTGGCTGATTGGTGAATATCTCGTTGTCTGTATTCATTCAGTGCGCACTAAATAACTAGATATGGGTAAAACTCAGTAAGCTTTCGAAGATGCCGTCTCCGTTTTCACCGTTTTCATGGCTACTCTGGGCGTGTACTTTGGTTCGTTTCCCTTTTGGCCATGCCCGAGCTCAACGAGATGCCTGGCGAGATGAGATAGGCTTATCCGATTTCACATGACAGTGGATTGAAGTCAATGGCGGGTTGACACTCTGGGACGTCTTCCCTGCCCAGCGGGCGCCCCGTCTTGTAACAAGGCCGAGAAGCACTGCCCCCCAGCGCGAGTCTGACAATAGACTTGGGCAAGTCTCTGAAACTGCCACCAATTCCCAATCGCATTCGACGCTTGTTTCCGAAATCCATCGCCTGGCATCTCCCACCTTTGAAGATCCGTTTCAATGATCTTCAGCTTCCCGGAGAAACCAGGCCAAGCTTTTGATCGACGTTTCCGTAACATTGCCTCGCGTTTTACTTCTCTACTTGGTATTTGCTACGAGCCGGCCATCTGCATGCAATGCAGCAATCGCAAGCTTCTGAACCTGCGCTTCCTCATCCAGCTTCGTATATAAAGGTAAGCTTGGATTCACCTGATCCAGAGTGAAGTGCACCATCAGACGCTCGATCCTAATCGTCCTAACTTTAACATTCCAACCCACACGTGTCGTCCTGTCTCGAGACCTCTAGTTCAGCACACAAACACCTCACAGTTCAGCACCATGTACTTCACCAAGATCATCCTTGCTCTCGTCCTCGCGGTTGGCGCCTCTGCAGCGGCCATCACGCCCCGCCAGGACCAAGCTGCCTGCGATCAAGGGCGCGCCGGGGTAGTCAACGGCCTGAAGGAAATCAACACGTCTTCGGCACAGATCCAGGACGCAACGGTGAAGCAGGCAGTGCAGGCCGGCTTGCAGCAGTCCGCTGGCGGCGTGCAGCAGATCGGACAGGCCATCAAAGCTGGCCAGGCGCCCCCTGCGGCTGGCCGTGATCAGGTCCAGGCTGGCTTTGAGGCTATGAACGCCGCTATCATTGGTGCTAATGCGTGAGTAAATGTCTTTCCCTCCCCCCCTAGACACGACAGTGGACATGTCTAAAGCAATTCGTTCAGTGCGGATCCTGCCGTGGCTAGCACCCAAACATCTCTCAACGCTGCCATCGCCGCTGGGGTTCAGGTTGTCCAAAATTGTGCGGCTTGAAAGTTTGGGTCAATGAGACACTGTAAATAGTTATAGCTTCGGCCACACTGTGTTTTTTAAATCAACTATTTATTTATCTATTTGCTATCTGCTTAGCATTTTAACTATTTTTTCCTAAGCTAGTGCATAAAGTTATATATAGCTTAATATATTTACTAATAATCCTTTAATAAAAAAACTTTAAAACCTTTATTTTTATTTTTAATTCTTAATTATTTTTTAATTATTTAAAATATTTTTTAATTATTTATAATAAAGAAATAAATTTAAAATAATATAATATTATTATATTTTAAGAGGTAAAAATTAATCTTAATAATAATTAATATTTATAAATAATATACTTTTTATTTTTATATTAATGCTTATTATACTTAATAATTATATGCATTATATTTATAAAATATATTTTATAAAAAAATATTTAATTTTTATTATATAATTAATTATTTAATTATTAATTTTAAATTATTTATAATAATAACTTTAATTTATAATTTTATTAAAAATAATTTTTATTAACCTTATTTAAGTTAAGGCTGGCTGCTGCAGGGGTCTGGTTGGCCCATGCGCGGGTGCGCACGTGACCCCTTATCGATAAGCCCCTCATGTCTTACAGCTGCAGCCCAGAGGGCCCCTCCAGACCTTTCTTTCTTCCTTTCCTCTCTTTTGCTCTTTAGGCCTGCCTACTCTTTAAATCCACATAATTTGGTGCAAACTTCGAGCCTCCGTTCCGTGCAGCCCAAATGACGTCACAATTTATACGTTTGATTGCAAGTAAGAGTATTGACTGGGGGGCTTTTGCAGTGCCCAAACGCCCTAGCCCCACAGCCAAGCGTGCCAAGCACCAGCCTTGAGCGCGCCTTCACTGCCTTCTCCGTACTGGGCCAGTCACTATCAACTTTAGAACCCAGTGAGCCTATTCGTAAAATCCATACAATTTGGTGCAAGCATCGAGTTTTCGTACCGTCAAGCCCAAGCGCCGTCTCACAGCTCTTCAAACCTTCTCCCGAACTTCAACTTTTGGACCTCTAGCCCATCGCATCATCCCCGGGCCACCCTCAAAACCTCCAAAAGCTACCCTAGGGTATTGATACACCAAGCACTTTTCTCCTCAGCAGCAAGGAATCCTGTGCCCACGCCAACCTAGAGTCGGATCTTCCTTACCAAGAATGGACGACTGTCTGGGAGAATGTCTTGCACGGGTCATCTTTCAGTGCGTATGGGGGCTTACCGTGGTGAAGATTGGTAACCACATCCAAAAACATCAAAATCTGGTCATACGATGGGTCCTTCGGCTGCAAGACCTCTTTCGACTGCCAAAATGCGTGCGCATTTTCTCCGCGGATGATCAAGAGATACCGGAAGAAGATATCAAAACCTGCGCTGGGATTCTCGCCTGTTGCTTCATCTTATCCGCTCTTCTGGTAGTGGGGATGCTTCTGGGTGGGAGGTCTTGGTGCGGGATGACACTGCATCTCGTGCTGGTTCTCGCAGCAGTCAACAGCCCCTTTTGTATCCTCCTTTGGATCATTCTTGCTGTCTCGGCCAGGCGCAGGGCGAAATACAGGAGAGGTCGAGCGGGGCCGGTAGCACAGCCTTGCCAGGAGACGAGGGCGGATGTGGGAATGGCTAAGCCAGCGAGGGACGATGCTGCCACGGGTTCAGCCACGAGCCGATTACTGCCCGAACAGCAGCCATTGCGTTGGGATGACGAGGAACTGTTCGTACCGTTCTTCTGAGTAGATACAGTGGCAACACACCACTGGCGACTGAAAATAAAACGGAAACCAGAATTGACTTCGCAAATCACAATCACGAAAGTTGGACTTAGCTTCTTGATGAAGTCTCAACACTCAGGGATCAGTGACAAAGAAGCCAGCTGCATGTATCTTGTCATTGTCTTTGTGAAGTCAACTGTGCATCCAGTGTCGGGGACCCTTCCTGGAGTCTACTTGGGCAGGTGTTCGTACCTCTTACAACAGACTTCATCTCGTTTTTAGCTGTTTCCATCGCGACAAAAACCGTTTTACGCGCAGAAGCACTCCGTACGTGGTGGAATCGCAGAGCTCTCTTATATAAGTACATGTGTACCGAGCTCTGCAGGCCCTGCTCCACGTAGCTTCCTCTCCAGACAACACAACACAGACTGTTCCGCCATGCTCGTTTTCTCGCGCCAAGCTCGTGCTCGCCATGTATCTGGATGAGTAGGAATGAACTGGTTGTGCGCCGAGGTTCTTATGATTGATTCTCAGCTTGAAACAAAAAGCGCAACCCATTCCACCTCCTTGGTCAGCTTCCGGCCTCCACATTGCCGGGCAAGCTTTCGAACATCACAATCGGACTTGGCAGGTGCTTTTTACGCCCGTGGACTCAAAATGCAGGGCCTAGGAGATGCAGTCCATTTGAGCACCAAACTGCTCTTCCCTTTGGTTTCGAAGCTGCATCTTCGGACGCGCTTGAAAGGTGATTCGCTGGGACCTTCTGGATTGAAAGACAGGGCTGTTCACTGGAGCATTTGCTACCAGGGTTCCTTCCAAGCTTGAGGTTTCTTAGACGCCTGAGGAAGGTCCGGCTGTCCTACCTGAAGGCAGCTTTTCACTGGAGGTCACCTACTGAAGCTTGCACGCCGGCGATCGATTTCAAATATCGAGTGGCAAGATCATTCGCCCGAGCGACTTCTGGTCTCGTTGATTTCCTGATCTTCATTGGAATGGACCTGCGTGCTGAGGTTGCCCGCTGTCGCTCCTAAATCGCGACATCATGGAGATGGATTTGGAGCATCCGGTGCGAGCCTTCCTGGGTGGCTTCAGGACGTGCCTTCCTCAGTTTGGGAGGTACGCCAGCTCTTGCCCTGTCTCTTGACACATCCAATTAGTTGAAGAAAGGTTCGCCCTCACGGACTTGGCCCACTCCTCTCTTCTTCTTCTTCTTCATAGCGTTTGGCTGTCTTTTTTCAGTATGGATATCTCAGCGTCAGCGAAATATCTTATTGATTATCTTTTCCGCTTGGCCCTTGTGGCTGGCCCATCATGGGTTTTTCGACGGCTGCTCGTGCAGTTTCTCTTGCCCCCTGGTCTGGACGGTTCGGAGCCTCTGGATCAGGCGGTGCATAGGATCGTCGCATACTTTCTGCCAGGCCTCCTCGCTGTGTTTACACAAGCAATGGTGGACACGTGGAAGCCTTCAGTCTTTGGACTGACAGTGCTTGCACTCGAGGTCATGACAGGCTAGCCCGGTCAGGTCTAATTTTTTAAAAAACCTTTTCCCATTCCGAGAATATTTGGAACTTTTCCATCCATTCCATGGTTTTTGCCTCTGGCATTTGGAGCGGGCTCTGACGGTCGAACACCTTGCCCTTTCGCGCGTGTGTTCTTCCTCATCCCAAACACTGGGTTGACTGGTATCACACTACCTCCAGTCTACCCTTGGCCTCTCGTCTTTCTTCCTGTCTTTCTTCCCGAGCATTCTCAGCACTCAACTCTCCTCAGGAGTAGTCACGAGTCCTGGATCCAAGCAATCGATCCACCGTATGGCTGGAAGTTCTACAGGTTCATGTCCAACCCATCCTCATGCTCGTTCGGAACGCTTGGCTCACCAGATATGCACAGTTACAGGCACACTCCAAGTGGTCGGCTTGCTTATTCTCGCTTATTACACTTGCTCGTCACCCACCTGGACGCAAAGCTTAAACGCATACGCTCTGGCTCGCATTGGTGCGCTGCTGGCTCCACAGATGAAGGCGGAAGGCATTGAAGGGTTGCGCGAGCATCCCAGGCCGGAGGATATTCAGAAAGCACTTGTTGGGATGTCCAGGGTGGTTGGTATTATCAGCTATGATTATGAGACGGGAAATGATATTGCCAGCTACATATTATTGATGGAATCAACAGCCACTATTAATGAGGATGGGTTGTCTACTAAGGGAACAACTACGGTGTAGCGTCATATGATAGGGTAAATCAAAGGGTGGCTAGGAGCGAGCATAAGCCAGGAAGATTTTAAACTCATCTATGGCGGTCACTTAACCATATCCATGAGCTTAAAATGAGCCCGTCCACGTACCTAGGTACATTACTAGCGCTGTCTTACTACCTAGGTAGTATTGTCCTCGACTTGAATGGTGTTAACAACAATGTGGCCGCTGGGTCGCGCCATCTCAGCCTAGCTAGACCTTGAGGCTGGGCTGGGCTGGGCTTGGATGAGGGGAGCTGAGATTCAGTGGGTTTATCACTTATGCAGGCAGTAAGCGAAGGAGGGTGGGAGAGCATGAAGTGCTATTCGTCTAGAATAGTCTGTGAATGGGAACTCGGTCGGCGCACCATGGGTCAGAAAAGTTGCAAGCTGATTGGTTCAGCGCCGCAAACGTGCACGGAGCACATAGTAGTCAGTGCATAGCAGAGAGAGACCATGGTTCTGAAAACTTGCAAGCTGATTGGCTTATTCTAGGAAAACCCGAACCCCCATCGACGGGCAGGCGGGGCCGCAGGCCCCGCCGGGGGGGGGGGTGGAGCCGAAGGCGCGCAGCGCCGTAGGGGAGAGGGGGGGGGCCTGCGCAGCAAGGGGGCCCCCCCTAAAGATTAGCCAGAAGGCCTACACGAATAGCTCCCAGGGCCCCGACAGGGGCTTTCCACCTGGTTTTATTGACTGGGGCTATTTGCTAGGTCAAATGAGACCGATTGATTCGCATGGGACCCTGGTTAATACTTTCTCACCATATTTGCTCTCTGGTTGATACCTTTCTCTTCTGGATATTTACTCCGCCGCGTACCTGTCGCAGGTCGTGTTCATCATGGCGAACAATGTCCCGAAAGTTCTACGAGAAGGCTGCGATCAACAACAGCATAGGCAGGAGGCTCAAAGATCTACCACATGGAAAAGAAGATGTGGAAGTACGAGCCGGTGCCGCGGTCCGCGATCATGAATCTGGTCATGCTCAAGTTCGTCTCCCTCTGCATCGCCATTGCAACTCCTCGGTCGAGGACTCGAGGACGTCCCTGCCCATCGCCCTGTACTCGCTCTTCCGCAAGAACGTGAACAAGATCACGGCCGGCATCGTCTACGACGTCGCGAGCAGCGACTCGGAGCGGGTTTCCGCCCCAGAGGTTGGTCGCCGCCTTCCACGCGATGTCGCCCTCGCTCGTGCACACGCCCCAGTACGGGATGTTGTACGTCCTCTCGCTGAGGCCCGTCAAGATGACCCTGACCCCATACGGGGAGACCATCGCGAAGAAGATGAAGGAGTCGCAGACCGGCGTGATCGACTATGAGAAGCTGAAGGAGAGGGCATACACGATCAGGGACATGTGAACGTGCGCGATCGAAAACACAGGCGTCCGTATCGCAACAACGAACGACTACAAGAACAGCTACATGATGACGCTCGCCAACAAGAGCACGGAGATGTTGCTGCGCACGGACATGTCCAAGAACCTGATCAAGTATGACGGAGAGGGTGGACCCGGGTTCACGTGGCTCTACGCGTGCGTGCGGGACCCCCTCGATGACGACGTCCATGGACGTCCACTGGTTCAGGAGCCAGTTCTTGTCCGCGCCCGTCATCACGACGTCGAAGTACAGCCTGGACCTGCCCGTCTTCTGGTCCCCCTTCGCGGTCCCGAGCCCTATCGCGTACTCGACCGTCTTGATGATCCCGAGGTAGGCGCTGGGCTTGGCGACGGTCGTGCCGCTATTGTCGTCGTCGAGGTACTTGCGGTACGGGTCCTTGATGCTGGTGTCGCCCGCGCTGGTGACGTTGAGCCTTGTCCTCAATGCGGCCGAGATCATCTCGAGGTCCTTCTGGTTCCACTGGGCTTGTTCACCTGCGCGCCTATGTTCGAGCCCGAGACGACGGGACCGCGCTGAGGTTCTGGTTCACGGGTCCGCCCATCGGCACGCCCGGCTGCTGGATCGTCTGCGACTGCTGGAACGGCACCCCCTGCGCCTGGAACGGCGAGTATGTGGACGCGCCCTGGTACCTGCGGCTGGACGAACGGCTGTTGCTGTGCGAACACCAGCGGCATGCCCTGCGGGACGCTCTGCGGGGCCCCCTGCTGCTGTGCCTGGCTGTGCGTGGTCGTCTGCTAGTTCTATGGCACAACGGGGTTCTGCTGCGACTCCCCCATCATGTTCGTGACCGGGTACCCCTGGTTCGGCGTCACCTTGACCGAGGACGGGTTCGACCTACCTCAGCTTATCGAGTGGGTTCTTGGACGCGGGCTTGGTCTTGGTTGGCGTCTCCTGCGGGGTCGTGTCCCTCTGCGCGGCCGGGCTTGCGCTCTGCTGCCTGTTCACGTACTCCTGCTCCTACGCGTTCTCATGGCCTCCATCATGCTGGTGTTCAGCTCGTGCTTGTCGTTGACGATCTTGGTTAGGGCGGCGTTGCTCATGCTGATCAGGTACTACTCCGTCTTGCTATGGGGGAGGCGATCGTGGTCCGGTAGTGTGTGCGTGCGGTTAAGGCCACGGGGCGCTTGGGCTCATGTTGAGAGCGTGCAGCTGTCCGTCAAGGCGATCGAGCTGAGGTCCGCGGTCGGGATTTTGTAGCGCTACTAGTCCACGATTGCGTTCGCATATACGGTCGTCGTCGCGTAGGTCCTCTCGTGTTGGACCGCGAGCGCGTGCAAGGAGGCGTCGGTCTACGTGTCCCTGTACGTCGTCTAGAAGAACATCTCGGGCACCGGCCCGGACCTGACCGTGTCTGCCTCCAACAGCTTGATCGCGCAGTGGGGCCTGAGGGTGGAGTTGATCATCTTCCTGTTCGAGACCGGGTGCGTTGTTCCCGTCCATGACGTCGGATAGATCCCCGTAGATGATCGCGTGGTCGCCCATGTTCGAGATGGTGCGCATGATCCTGTACTCGATCGGCCTGAGGGAGACGTTGAGGGCGGTGTTCAGGACGTCGTCCCAGACCGTGACCTCGCTGTCACACAGCCTGCAGACGACGAGGTGGACGAGGTTCGTCGGCGCTGCCATGTACGCGATGGTATCCGGACAAGAGCGAGGCCCCCTCCCCTTGTTGATATTCTTCCTTAATCTGTCTTTCAGACTGATCTTAGACCCCGATTGCGTGTTGAGACCATTATCAACGTTTCGTCCTCCATTCGACCTGATCTCGACTCAGACAAGGAAATCCAGTGCTCCCGAAACCTCGCCAAAGTGTACCGGTATCTGTTGAGTGTGAAAAGACAGTCGCGATGACGTTCGGGGGTCGGAGGTCGACCGGATCGACGTATCTGAGTGGCTCCCATCTATACTATACCAAATAAGGTCTAGTGCATGCTCAGCTACTACACTGCAACTTCGCGGTTTTTATTTTAAAAATAATTATTTGCTGATATGCTGATGCCTTAGAAGTAGTCCAGTTTAAAACATTTAGGGATTGGGGTATATGTTGGCAATGCGAGGTCTGTGCAGGTGTGAGCGCATCAGGGCGCGTAAAAAGCAGCCGGGGATGTTGGTTCGGGCTGCCCCGTGGCCAGGATTGGGGCCGGTTACAGAAACGGCAGCAGAACGGGGGTTGGACCGGGTCGGACACACCGATGCTAACAGTAACACCCAGTTAATCACAACCGTTCCGTTTCGAGTTGACAATAACAGACGGTGGTGCCCGCATAGTGAAGCGGATAGGAAGCGGATGGTTGCAGGGACATGGTCGTATTTACTGGCTGGGCTTGCGGAATCTTCAGGTGGAATACCCAGACGAAAAGCACCGTGTCTGCATGGTGGTTGAATGGGCGTGTGTCTCAGTCAGTTGATATGATTTGTACGACCTGAACCGATGTTCCCGCGGCTGAGGTTCGCAGTGGTGAACCCTGACCATACTCCTTGATCTGCAATAGAAAGTAATGCTGTTCCTACAACGCCACAGGAGCGAGCTCCAGTTGCCCACCATCGCCCATACGGTAACAGCAATTCCCGCCCTTTTGGACCGTCAACCCGAAGTCTCGGAAGACAGTGAGGCCCATCACGCCGGTCCGACCAACGCCATTCATCAATCAAAAATACATAGTACCATACACCTTAACTTCCGAGGCCACGCCCCGGATGGCCTGCTGCAGTAGTAAGAATAACAAATGGAATGGCTCTAGTCGCCGCCAGTCCTTCTCGAGAGCCATCGTCGACCCGGGGATCATTTCAGGCATCACTACCATCCGGGGCTGTGACGGGATGAGGCACGGGCTTAAACGGACCGTGGAGCTGTCGGCGCTGCTGAATCGAGGCTTACTCGTCATCCTCATCCCACCTCTGGTTCTCCCTCTTGATGAACTCGGCGATCTCAGGCTGTTTGAAGATGGAGCTGCCGGGCTCGCTCGCCCGCGGCACCTTGCCTAGGTTCTCGCCGTCAAAGACGGTGCCAATGCTCTCGATCCATCTCCGCCGGCGTTCCATCAGCGTCTTGGTGAGATCACCGATGCCCGGCCTGGCCACCCCTGAGGCGGCCTGCACAGCGGCGCCCGGCCTTGACTTCTTCTTGGTCTTGCCCATGGTGCGCGTCCGCTTCAGGTATGCTGCCTGCACCTGGCTGTCGAGGTCCTCGAGGATCGTCTGGTACTCCTGATGAGCCATGCGCTCACGAACAAGGTCCGAGAGTTTCGCCTTGCGGGCACCGTTGATGAGCATCTGCTCGCGGAGACGGCTCTGCAGGAGCCGCAGCCGGCCAGCGACTTCGTCGTCGTAGGCGCCATCGTAATCAGCCCGGGCATCTTCAGGTTGTGGTTGTTCCGATTCATCTGCGGGCGCGGGCAGAAAGCCAATGTGTCGAAGCTCCTGCTTGATGCGCTCGTCAACCTGGTTGTAGTCCAGTTTGGGGTGGGTGGCCTTCTTCCAGTGCTCGGAGTTGGATTCGGGCATGTGAGCCGCGGGCGAGAGCTCCCGCTCAGATGGCTGGCCGTTGGGTTGCAAGACGGGTGGGGCCGCGGTATCGAAGCTGTCGATGCCATTCATGGACAGGTCCATACTACTGCCGGCCTCGCCATTGACGCCGTTGGTGATGAGTTTGCCATCCTCACTGGCGACGGCGCGCCGTTCGGGCCTCATGGCCTGCATCAGGCGCGAGAGCAATGGCCCGACTGATAGCTTGTCGGACTCGGCAATATCATCCGTCATGTGCTCGATACTCCCGCGGGGCGCGTTTGGCTGTGGTTTCTCGGGCAGGTCAATGGCCATGTGGTCGTCCTCCTCTGCCCAGATCTGCGTGTAGTGTTTTTTCCCCCGCTTGGGGATCACAAAGGGGATCACGCGGTCGCCGCGCTCGCGCAGGAATGCGAGGTCTTCCTCGGTGAAAGGCCTGAAGTATGGCTCAACGTAGGTTGAAAATGTGGAGAAGGATATCTGGTTGGTGGGTTTGGCGACACTGTAGTCCTTGTCTGGTGGGACGCCGGCAATCTGATCGGCCAGATCGGTTCTGGGGTAGGTCGCGACAGATGTTGCCTCCCTGATTTCCTCGTCCACCATGTTTTTCCAGTCAACCTTGGTGACCTCGTACACGGTGGGGTCTGGGAAGGTCGAGGGGTCGTCTCCAAACATGTTGCTCTGTGGTATTGCCTTGGGGGGCGGGGCGCCCTCGTCGTCAGAGCTGGAATCGGAATCATCAGACGACTCTTGTTCCTTCTTGGCCTTGGCCTTGACCTTCTTCTTGGCCTTTTCCTTGTCGTCGACATCCATGGCGCCGCCGCCGGGGGTAGCAGGAGCAACGGGGGACAGGGAAGAGGAGGTGGAGTCGTTGTCGCGTGACAGTTTCCTGGGTTTGTTGGAATCGCGCAGCGGGGATGACCGTTCTGTGCTGGGAGATCAGTGGTGGGTTCAGGTGGCGGGAAACAAAAAGACAAGGCTACTGAGAGCTGCAGGAAAGTGAAGTCAGGTCGACGGCAGACAGGCAAGTGCAATTCAAGTCACATGGATGAGTACAGAGACAAAAACAGAGAACAACTAAGGAGGTTTGACAGGGCGCACGAATAATGGATTGCAGACGGTGGGGGAAAAGCGCAAACAAAAATTGCATTCCATGTCTCTGCGTGATACCAATATAGCAAGCAATGCGAAGGAGCGGGTGAGTACAGGTTGGGGGGAAAGGATATAGAGATGGTGGACTGACCAAGGTTGGTATCGTGGGGCGCAAGCGAGTCGGCGGCCTTCCTCTTCTTCTTGTTTGCCTTATTGGCCTTGTTGGCCTTGCGAGCGCGCTCGTCGTCCTCTGCGGCCTCCCTGCGCAGGCGCTCCTCCTCCCTGGACCGCTCGTCGTCCAGCCTGGCCCTGAGGAGAGGCACCAGCAACCTCATGCCGCGGTCGCAGAAGTTATGACGTCGCTCGAGGGTCTCCTGGAGGCGCTGCAGGCGGGTCATCATGCCATCAAGATTCTTGGACTCGGGCATGCCCGAGGAGATAGCATTTTGGTCGACGACATCCTCGTAGGTGAGGTTGCGGAAGGAGTCGTAGTTGAGGTCGAGGTACTCGGTCTGCTTGACGTCGATCGGGGGCAGGGAGGCGGGCGGCGGGACGGAGCTGGGCGTAGTGTTACGGCTCCTCTGGCGGGCGATGGCACCGGCGCCCTTCTTGCCGGTGCCCTTCTGGCTTGATGCAGGAGGCATGGTGGGATGTGGACGGGCAGCCGGATGTGATGGAAGAGGACGGGGAGAAGGAGGAGGTCATCATGGCCAGGCGCAGGACGACATAGGCCGCGCCAGACAGCCAGGGCAGGCCGGAGCCGAGCCGAGTAGCGCGTTCTGATCAATCAGGCGCCACCGGCCCGTCGCAGCACAACACTCACTGTACAGTACAGCCGCAGCATACCTACCGAGGTAGGTACCTAGGTCCAAACCCCCTCTCATTGTCTGCGTGCTGCAAAGCGTCACACACACCCTACTTCGGTACCTGGGCAATCGGCACATACAGTTCGTCAGTCAGTCAGCCTGGGACTGAGTCAGGTCGAAGACCAGCCTAATCTTCTCACCCAGATGCTACAGAACACGATGGGAAACAGGCTCATCCTTTCAACGTTAGCGACCCTTGTTCCAAAGTGCAACACTACGCGACACGACACGACACGACAGGAAAGGGAGTCTAACATGTGCCTGTAGGACGGACGCTGATTGGCACCATGACATGACCAATTCTGCAGCACCGTCTACGGTATCTACATGCTATCTCTCTACCTATGTAGGTAGGTAGGTAGTCTAATAAACAAGTAACTGTTATTATGTTCATCATAATACTGCATGCTCTGTTTTGTTCTTCCAGTATCGCTGTACTCTGACAGCCACATCTCGTCGCTCCCTCCAGCCGCCCGCTTCATCCTCAGCCTCGTGCGCGGTTCATCTCAGGTGTCATTACACATTTCAGGCGTGCTGCCCTGGCTGCCCATGCCTGTGCGCAGAGAGAGAAGGGGGAGCTGCCGTGATCGACTGTGACTAACCACCATGTGTGTAGTCTATGTATGCATGCACGTCCTCATTTCTGCTCGGGGCGACGGCGCCAGTGTGGGTATCCTGCTCCGTCCCTCTCAGCCTACGGCTGGTCAAACGTGCCGCGCGAGTCCGGGGCCGCAAGGCGGGAAGCTCGAGTGTTGACGACCCTGGGTGAACAAATGGCTCCAACACATGTGTTGAGCGCGTGAGGCTGATTGGCTGTGGGGGCCACCACACCTTCCTGGACCCTGAGCAGTGCCACGGCTGCATGTTCAATACTGTGGTACAGTACGGCAGGGTTCAGTCCTCTTCTTTCCTTCCCGTCGACCACACTCTGACTTCACGCACGCATACACATGCGCACCACGCCACAGAATATCATGGTCCTTTCATCAACAGCCGTGGTCACCTGCGGCAATTAGGTACGTAGCATAGCAGGTAGGTTTCTCAGATAGGATGTGCCGTTCATTACTTATACTCTGCCGAGGCCACCCACCGCCCCCTTCCCAGACCTTTCCCCTGGTGGTTGGCCGCAGTCCTCTCTTCAACACACCCTTTCTGCTCAACCAGTCCCCTTCCCTACCTCGCCTCGCGAGCCTGCGATGAGAGAGTACCATGGCTTCTCCTGGTGGTAACATGTTACCCCCAGAGCTGGATAACAAGATCGTCTATGCTGGCATCGCCGGCGTCTTTTGCTTCGCCCTCGGCCTCTCCAGGGTCTTTGCAAGCACACACTCAGAGGGCATCGCGGCCAACGAGACTCCCGGCCTCGTCAGGTCCCTGCTCCTCTTCGCCTATGGTTGTTTCCTCAAGCCTCACGAGGGTGATGGCAAGGGAACCCAACAGGACGCCCTGGAGTCCTTCTACAAGGCTCAGGCGGGCATCTATGACACCACCAGGTCGGCCCTCCTCAAGGGCCGCGAGGACATGCTGGCACTCGTGGCCGCCCAGCTCGAAGCCAAGTCAGACAAGGACGGGCTGCACAGGCCCAAGCGGGTCTGGGTTGACGTAAGACCTGTCTCCTACTCCTTATGGAATACCGTGCGCCGTCTGACTGATTGCATTCATCCAGGTGGGTGGAGGCACGGGTTGGAACATCGAGGCGATGGCCTCATTTGTAGACGTGCCCCGGTTCTTCTCCGCCGTCTACCTGGTCGACTTCTCTCCTTCGCTGTGCGAGGTTGCCCGTAAGCGGTTCGCCAGGCTTGGCTGGAACAACGTCAAGGTCGTCTGCGAGGACGCGAGAAAGTTCAACCTGGACGAATATGAGAATGATGCGCCTGGCGCTCGGGCTCCCACCCGGGCTCCCAGCAGCTACTTCTCTCAGAAACGCCCCGAGCACGGCGGCGCTGACCTGGTCACAATGTCGTACAGCCTGTCCATGATTGTACGTGATTGACTCCGCTATAACCTTCTCCCCAAAGGGCGGCTGGGGGCTCGTGTGGCTGATCCGCAGAACTAGCCGGATTACTACTCCGTCATAGACTCCCTGACATCACTCCTCTCGCCAGATGGCTTGATGGGGGTGGTTGACTTCTATGTTCAGTCAAAGGTCGATGTCAGCTTCCGGAACTACACCGGAGGCCTAGTCGATCGCCATGTCAATTTCTTTGGACGCACCTTCTGGCGTGCCTGGTTTGATATCGACAGGGTCGGTCTGGAACCCAGCCGTCGTGACTACCTCGAGTACAGGTTCGGAACAGTGCTCAGTGCCAACGCCCGCAACAACACGCTTGGTGCCATCCCTTATTACGTGTGGCTGGGCTGTCACAAGAAGCCGTTCGCGTCCTCGAGCTTGCCACACGAGATTGTCGAGTACGTTGACGCACTTGTGACTGAGTCGCCCTATCTTCTGCCAGCCAACGCCCCCAATGCTCTCACTCGAGCGGTTCAAAGAGCCGCCCCTGAGATCCGCTCCAAGGCTTTCGATGCTGCCGTTGCCAACCTGTCATCAAACCTGCCCCTGCCTGCCTTCTTCTACCAGCATCACCACTGGCGCATCTACTACGACGAGAGGCTGAGGAAGCACACCCAGTTCAATGATGAGTATATCTATGCCTTCACCTGGGAAGACTCTCGCGTCGATGCTCGCATCCTCAACCTCGGGTCCGAGGATGTCGTCCTGGCAATCTGCAGCGCAGGCGACAACATCCTATCATATGTGATGCAAAGCCCCGCCCGCGTTCACGCAGTTGACCTGAACCCGACTCAGTGCCATCTTCTCGAGCTCAAGATCGCCTCGTACAGTGCCCTTCCGTACGAGGATTTCTGGAAGCTCTTCGGCGAGGGCAAACACCCGGATTTCCGCCAGCTCCTGATCTCCAAGCTGTCCCCCCACCTCTCCAGCCGCGCGTTCCAGTACTGGTTGAGCAACGCGCACATCTTCACCAACAAGCGTGGCCGCGGGCTCTACGACACGGGTGGCTCAAAGCATGCGATCCGCTTGATGCGGTGGATTGCCCGCATCTTTGGCCTCCAGCGCTCCGTCGACGCCATTCTAAAAGCAAAGACTCTCAACGAGCAGCGAGAAACCTGGCGCAGTAAAATCCGGCCGATCATGCTATCTACGCTCGTCAACCGACTTGTCGTCAGCCAGGAATCCTTTCTCTGGGCTGCTCTGGGTGTGCCCAAGAACCAGCTCGCTATGATCGAGGCAGATCACGCCCGCCTGTGTCGGGAGCAAAAAGGTGCCCAGAACACCCGCTCCCAGGCTGTCTGGAACTACATGGTCAACACGCTAGATCCGATGGTCGAGAACACTCACATAGCCGCTGATAATCCCTACTACCACGTCTGTCTGGCGGGACAGTTCAGCCGCAAGTGCCACCCCGAGTACCTCGCCCCTCAAGCCCACGCTCGCCTGTCCCGCCCTGGCGCGTTTGATGGCCTCCGCATCCATACAGACGAGATCGACGAGGTTATCGCCCGAATCACACCCGGCACGCTCACGGTTGCGGTGGTCATGGACTCCATGGACTGGTTCGACCCTGACTCTAATGCAGCGACGAGCCAGATCCGCAGGCTCAACCGTGCCTTGAAGATGGGCGGTCGTGTCATGTTGAGAAGCTCTGGCTTGATGCCGTGGTATCTCAAGGAGTTCGAGCGCCAGGGTTTCACCGCAAAGTGTCACGGCAAGAGAGCACCAGGCGTTTGTATCGATCGCGTCAATATGTATGCCAGTTGCTGGATTCTTACCAAGAGTTTCAACCTCCCACCACCAACACCAGACTTGGACGGTGCGGTGGGTGCTGAAATGGAGAGCTTGACTATCTGAACGACAAAGCTCCGATGATTCGAGCCCATGTCTTATGAGATTATGAGACGGCCGATGGGCTTGCTGTATTGTGCGTTGTCTTTAGGAGGCATCTGATCCAACATCAGAGCCCACAATAAATAGGCAAGATCCAACACTTTTGTCTAGAACATATGAGTGCATGGTCAGTGGTGCCCCTGAATCTGAGCTATAAGAACATTAGGCTTCCGATGCTTTCAGACTCACTAAGCAACCTTCGTACACCTTATTAGCGTGAAGACATACCATTGCATTATTATATGCACCACCTGAACTGCACCCATCATAGCCAACAATTGGCACCCGACACCTCACCGGGCAGATGTCATTCACACACAACGATATCGATTCATTGAAGGTGATCAGATTGCCCTGTTCTCAAGTTTTGAGTTGAAGTCGGCGATTCAGCCTCTAGATATTTCCTGTAGTCCGCCCATGCGATAGGTTGGTATGCATCGAGAGCAAGAAGGAACCAGGCAGTTCGTGGGGGGCCTAGCACTTTGGTGTAGTGACGCTGAGCATGGGTCGTTATACTTCCTCGTCCGGCTTAGGTGTACTATACCTTCGGGCCACCAGGCAAGTGTGTGAGAAAGGATTCTTAATGGTCATCTGCGCCGGCCCGTAGGGAAGGGGGTTCTTGCTCCCCGTGACCCAAAATCCTGCGTTGTCGTGAGCGAACACTGGACCGGCGAATCGTCAACAGAGAGCCCAGGGTTTTTATCACCTCATCAGGCAAGCATGATTAAGCGCACTGGGGTAATCGGCCCGGAAACGAGTCACTCTGTAATCTTTTTCTTCTATCGGGGGTCAGCCGGTTGGCTCTCACTTGTTCAGTGGCCCTGAGACCACACGGCCAGCTTCTTTCTCGACCTACCCGAAGTTTATCCATTACAATGCCACAGCAAGGTTGGCGGAAGCGGGGCCGCTCGGTAAGTATGCTGCTGTTACTAGGACTAGAGGCATATCGAGTAGTTCGCCCGATGTTGCGGAAGCTTCAACCATTCATCTGCACCCCGGACGCCAAGCCCTTGCGACCCCGTGGGGCGTGGGCGCGGGGAATCCGCGCCCACGAACTTCTGGGATATCTCTGCCCATGTGCTCGGCAATCCTACATGGCAATTTAGGGGGCGTAATATGGATTCATGATCAGCAAGGGCCCGGAATTTCCGGAATGTGGAGTGGGTCTGGCCCCCAAAGCGCGTCTGTTCCGGGAAGTGGTCACGACGAAGATACTGTAGAAAGTGGTGTCCATGAGGCTTACTGTTCCAGCAAAGCTGGCAGGAGGGTTTGAGAAGGCGAGGTGGTGCTCTATATAAGATCGCGCCTTCATGGCAACCCAAGTTGAACAGTCCTCACTCACTAGTGCGCTCGTAACTATCCACTCTGTGCCATCCCTCGCTAAGCACCTCTGGCACGGCACAATGTCTTCCTGGTCTAGACCACTTCTGGTCCTCTCGCTGTTGCTACTTCCAGACTCTCTCGTGAGGGGAGAAGCGTTCGGAATCACATTACAACTTCCCACCCGCGTGCCAGCATGGGCTGAGCCCCTCTCGCCTCACCTGGCCAGTTTCAGTTTAGAGATGGATCGTTGGACAGACTGGGCAGGAGCAGAAATTGGGCGTCCTAACGAGTATGTAAACCAGATTCTGCGCAATTTGGGAGAAAGGACAGGGAGCATGCCATTTTTGAGGGTGGGAGGTGAGTCGACTGTTCCAAAATAAACCGCCTCTCACATTTTGTCCTGCGCAGGCTCACGCTCTCAAACCTTGCCCTTCTCCCGCCTTCTCGCAAGAGCAAGATCACTGACCAGGAACTTGAATACGGTCTTCAGCAAACTCTCAAGATAGAGCCACCCTAGATCTTTCAGTCCAGGTCATGGAAGCAACGTTTCCCGACCCGACTGAAGCTGTGCCCCAGCCCGAGGCAGACTCCATATTCATCGGGCGTGACTTCTACGCTCTGTCCGGAAACTTGCCAGCGGGCACCTCTTTAATGTGGGGACTGAACCTGAAGTCACTTAATAAGTCTGAGACCGCCGCACAGGCACAGCTTCTGGCTGAGGCCTTCCAAGGTGCCCGGTCCAACCTGACCAACCATGTTAAGCTCGTGGATATCGAAATTGGCAACGAGCCCGACTTCTACGGTCCCAACACTCGTGTGCCGGGACCGCTTGACTCGTCGTGGGATCTAGCAAACTATTCCACAACATGGCAAGAATATGCTGAGGTCGTCCAGGGTGCGGTCCGCTTGGACGACAGCGAGACCAGTCCCAAGCTTTCGCCCGGGGCCTTCACCGGATATGTGGCGCCGGGGTGGAGCGTTGACGGGGCTATCATGGCAGGTATCTTGGAAAAGACCAGCCTGCGGTCTGTCACTGCACAGTTCGGCACCCACCTATACTCTGGGGCCTTTAGCCCGAGACTCCAATTTGCGCCAGGAGAGCTGATGAATAAGAAGTTTATTCGCGGCAACCTGACAACGAAAGCCAGCGAGACAAAGGCTGCCAAAGCATTCGGCGTGAATTATTCACTCACCGAGACAAACTCCTTTGCTAAGTCCGTCTCTGGTACTTCTTCGGAACCTCGTGCGAGTGTAGGCATAATGCATTTCTTTGACCAGCCTGCTAACTGGTATATCGCAGTCATGGAGTCCCGGGCCTCAGCAACACCGTTGAAAGCATCGTATGGGGGGTTGATTACCTGTTATATGCAGCCACAATGGGCGTTGAACGAGTACACTTGCATCACGGAGTCGGCTTTGCTTACAATGCATTCCAGCCTGTCACTCTGTCGGAGTTAAGCGGAGACGGCACGAATATCACAGCCCCGCATGTCCTGCCTCTTTACCGTGCGTCTGCTCTTGTCAGGTCAACACTTCAGCTTGCGTCGCTATTTATTAACATGACCTAGACGCGCTGCTCATCGTCAATGAAGCCATCGGAAAAGGCAACAACTCGTACGTTGCCGAACTCTCGGCAAGCAACGATACGCTCGCAGCCTATGGAATCTGGGAGGGTAACACGCTTCGCCGTGTGGTTGCTTTGAACAGCAACGTCCACATTGGTGACAGTACGCCATCATCTTTCAATATAACCTTGAACGGAGAAGGCGCGAAGCGAGTGTCTTGGATCAAGCGGCTTGAGGCACCAGCAACAACCGCAAGCTCTGGTGTGTAAGTACCGGTCCCATGGTCTATATGCTCTGCCCTGTGATTGCATGCTGAACGATAGCTAGTACCTGGGCTGGGCAAAGCTTTGAGACGCTTTCAGGGTTGCCGGAAGGCGAAGTGACACTCGAGGAGGTTAATAATGGAATGTTCGAGATCCAACCTTCGACGGCGATTCTTCTGGAATTCGAGTGATCTCCTCGACAGGATCCGGTAGCGAACGACGGCCTACTCGGGAAAGGGGGTGCAGGCCGTGCTGGAGGTTGTCGGGATGGGATTGATCGAGCCATCTCACCACCTTCTTCAGCGACGACTCCCTGGTTGTTCGAGGATGGGGAATTATGCTCCAACACGTGATTTTGGTAAGACGTTCCTGCTTGTGGCATGTGAAATGATGGTTACGGCGCGATGGCAAAATGACAAATCCAATTCGAGATATTTGAGTCACTCACTGAAGTGCCTCGACGCATTACTGACCGTGATGATCTGTCAGAGACTGCAGCCACAAGCTTTGAGCATAAATACCCAGAAACAGGGATGTGTGTGTGTGTGAAGGACAAACAAAAGGGAAACACAGAGGCACTTGTGCTCAACTGTCCCTTGGACAAGAATAGAGTCAAACACCGCGGCTGAGCCACAAGATGGCGCGTTGCCACAGTAAAAAAGAACACCCAGCGCGCTTTTCCGCCATTGCTGCCGTCGACGTCCCAGGTTTCGCAGTAAGCAGAATGCCCAGAAGGCACACGAAACGTGAGAAACCTCCAATTAGACCTCAGGAGGTGGAAGACGCAGGTCAAGGTGAAACACACTGCAAAATCCAAGTCAGCAAACAAATGCCGAAGCTGTCGTGGAACTATAGCATCGTGCGGCCTTCCCTGCGCGCGGGGGCCTTCGATCAGTCGACGGTTGATGCAACGCAACCACACTACGGCAAGGTGCAATGTGGAATCCCGAAATGTCGATGGCGGCGCGTCATTGGATCAAAGGCGTTTAAGGCAAGCAGCTGGCTGCATATCCGGAACATAAGGGCCTGCATCCATGCACTGCATATCCATCCTCCGTGGTAAGACTGCGGCCTTCAGACATCTGGGCCTCGAGCTTGAGCTTGAGCTTGAGCTTGAGCTTCACACCATCTGCAGCCCACCGGCACGGCCTTATGCTTTTCCGTCTGCCTGGGCCGGTGCAGAACAATGGTGTACAGGGTGGCGCTTTAGGCGGTGAGATTGGACAGAGCTGTGGGAAACAGAATTACAAGACGAACTGAGGGAACGGGGGAATGAGGGCGGACACGCGGGTACCGGTGCAAGAACCCCACAGCAGTCTCGAAGCAACGCCAACTTGTCCTCACCGTTGCCTTGGGATGAGCCGTTCGGCAATAAACAAGCACGGGTGGACCTGGGTGCCAAATGTTGAAGCCTAGGGGAGACCAGACCTTGTGGGGTGCTGATCTGATGAAGAAGCTGACGTGAGATTCAGTCGTGGGCAGTTTAATGATCTTGTTGGATGACGGTTATGCCCAGGCGCGTGATGACCTGCTTATTTCCATCCCAGTCCCCACCTCCGGTGCGGAGTTTTGAGGTAACCCAAGGTCAGACACAGAGGTCTTGCGTGGCTGTGATACCTGGGGGAAGAGAAGGTCCTGTGTGTGTCGCTTGCAAAGGCGAGCACAGCAGCTCAGCTGGCGTTTCGGGAGCCAAAGAAGCGCGATGGTGGCGCTGCTCGCGGCTAAGCGGCCACTGAATGACACCTGCGCTTGAATGAGCCCTGTAGGGCCATGAGGAGACCAACCCAAGAGCCGGCACCGCGGCGATCCTTGTGACCCGAGTCTCTGGGCCCAAATGTGTGCTGGGCTTCCGAGACACCAGGATTGCGCACCACGCCGCACAGGGATTGGCCGTACACATGCTCTATTAACAGCAGCCACGGACACTGTCATTGCAGCTGCAGAACGCATGTAGGGTACCACGTCCCCAGGGTCAGCAGCTTCTGCTCAACGACGCAGAGCTCGCAGGAGTCATCAGGTGTTGTAGAATATCAGCATTCACCCTCCGCAGGTCGAGCGATGCCGGGGTGGAGAGCGGTCAAGAAAACCCCAACATATCGCTCGCTCCTGGGCGAATCACACTCTGGAGTCTCGAAACAGGCGCGCTTAGAAATGTGCTGCATCTGGGGCTTTTCCAAATGAAGCGCTCCCCGGGTGGGACGCCGACCGCGAGATGACGATGCTGCGCTAGCAAGGTAGCCCTCAGCCCTGCCACAGCAGCCAGGGAGGTGCGAGCAAAACAACCTAGCGCACTTACGCATCAGATTTTGGAGCCTCCTGGTTTGTGGCGCCTGTACCAAGCATAGGACATGTCCGTAGAGACCCAAAATAGTCCGCACTCCTATTCGTCACGTTTCCAGTCTCCTCTCGACCATCAGAGACCGCGGGAAGTGTGGGAAATGTGCTGTGAGCTTTCGCGGCTTGTGCAAATGAGAGAGCGACCATCCATGACTCCTGGTGGTTGACTTGATCCGGCGGGCTGAGCAGCGCGGCCCTTTAAGTTCTGCATCAGCATGCAAGTCGAGGCGTTGGGTATCATCCACGCGTGTGACGGCATTCGCAGCAGCGGATGACAGGGGTGGGCCGAGTAGAGGACTACTTATATCAGCTGCTGATGTCTTCCTCGAGGTTGCCATACTCAAATAGAACACACCAGCCGACGTCTGGACGTTTCAATGTGCGATGCCGTCGAACCTCGATCCCTCGTCATTCGGCATGTCTCTTCGAGCGCTGTCGCCCAACGCAAACATGCAAGCATCGAATTCGAGCTCGCTGAAACCACCGGTTTCTGACCCCCCATCTCCATCATCCGACGGCGGGGCAAAGTCGTCGAGAGTCTGTTTGAATTGCCGTCGGAAAAAGAAGAAGTGTGACAAGAAATTGCCGTCATGTGGCAGATGCACTTAGTAGGTCGGCCCCCCATGGCGACGAGGCGAACGAAGCCTTGTATTAGAGCTCACCGGCCTAAAACAGTTCCCTCGAATTTTGTCAACACGAAGACGACGCAGCGGTTTCCCGCCCGACCGAAGCCTCCGCGCAGACTAGCTTCGAGACTTTTGCCAGTCTGAGTGCCCAGGGCGCGTTTTCTTTGAATCCGTTCCTGGGCAGCCAGCTTGGTCCCGCGATTGGCCCGTCCCTTTTTGCCTCGCTGGGCACAACAGAGGACATACATCATTTCGTGTTCCGAAGCGTGACGCAGATGATGGGGGACCAGTTGACGGCCGAAAGCATTGTGCGATACTACTTCGGAACGGTTAACACGTGGTTCACCATCGTCGAGAGGTCCGGGTTCGAGCCGCGGTTCGGGCAAATGTGGACAGAACCATCAGCCGAGACTGGACTGTTGGCATTATCAATGCTCCTGATCGTCCGGGCACCGGAGGATACGCCGGGGGTGTCGATGCAAAACAGCCTTTACCATTCCATAAAGACACTCTGCGGTCTCGTCGCCGCCAAGGAGCCCATGTCCATACCCCTCCTCCAGGCGAACCTCCTGGTGTGCCTGTACGAACTCTGCCACTTCATGCCACAGCAAGCCTACATGACATTGGGATCATGTGTCACCATCAGCCGCGCATTCGGCTGGCTCAGTGAATCCTTCTGGAGACAAGATCAGTGGATCGTTCGGCCAAGGGTGCTGAAGGCCTATTCTATCATCTGGTGGTCTATGATGTTTTTGGAGAGGTCAGTCTGTCGTTTGGCATCTCCCAAGTAGTTTGGTCCCAGACTGACACCAAGAAGTGGCATCCAGGCCGAGGAGCTCGGGTTCCCGCGCAGCGTCCCGGTGCTTGACTTCCAAGTGCCGTTTCCGGAACACCTCGACCCATTCCTTCCCCTGTCGCAGAACCAGCAGTACGGCGGCTCCACACAGCGGCAAGTGTTCAGGTTCGCGGACGATGGGGATGACAAAATTGACACCATTGTCTTTCCCGAGGCCAAATCGACCTCGATGCTCCTCCAAGTACTGCAGCGAACATCGGGCCAAGCCGGTATGACGGGGGCCTCCCGCGAGAGTTTGACAAATGCGATGATGGACCATGCCCGTCACATCGGTAAGAGGCTCTGTCGAGAAAGACCGTCCTGAGCCGGGCAATCTGTCTGACCTTGTCCCCAAGTCTCCACACCCTGGAAGGACTCCAGCCGATTTGCCGCTCTGAGTCTCACATATACGTAAGAGTCTGTGTCGGCCACTTGAGGGGCGCTGTGCTGAAGAGATGGTAGCGCGATCCTCAAGCTCAATCACCCGTATGTCGGGATTGCAAGCCCTGGAACCACACACGACGCCATGGACAGAGCCGCAATCCAGACCACACTCCCTGTCATCGAGTCAATCTGCCATAGTGCAAGGCTCATGAGCTCATCGGGCAGTCTGTCGTTCTTGGGTCCTTTGGTGCCCCCGATGGCGCACAGCGTGTTCCTAGGTGCCATGATCCTCATCAGGCTGGGCGATGGAGTCATGCACGACCCGGAGTGGCCAAGCAAGGTCCAGTTGCTTCGAGGCTGCCTTGAAGTGTTTGCGAAACGATGGAAGATTGCCGGTGAGTTGACTGATTGAGGCCGAGCAGTCCGGACTGAGGCTGACACACTGGGCGCAGAGAAGCATTTGCAGGCCTTGAACGCGGCTTTTCAAACTCACCTCAACCAGCTGCACTCTCGATGAACACCAGACCCTGGCAGCTGCAGCATAATCCCATGCTCCAAGACAAATGCACCCGGTGCAGGCCAGGCCGTCGACAGGGCTAAGAAAAGCCGGCCTTCAAACCAAGGCTGCAGTATGGCATGATGGATGAGGACTCGACCACGGGGAGGCATGGAGCATGGGTGGGCATAGAGCCATCTGGGCGTTGGCCACGCTTGCGGGCAGGCGTGGATTGAGGGGCGGGCCAAGGGGGACAGGTCTGTCGAGGAATTCTCGAAGAGTCCTGGTTTTGCTTTCTTGTTGATTTTTACTTTACTCGTCTTTACATTTGCAAGGTGATAGAGCGATACCCAATAGAAATTTGAACAAAGCTGGATGGTTAAGTACACTGGCCCAACTTGATTTTTGCGACAAAACGTTGCTTTACGTCATTTTGGCGCTTTTACCCTACACTTACACCCTACCTTTAGGCTTCCCTTTTAGCCTAAAATAATAAACCCTTAACATTTATATCACATCTTATTATTAATCATTATATTTATTTTTATGCCTTAAAACCCTTTATAATTAAGTTTACTTATATTATAATATCTTATAATACCCTTAATTAACTTTAAAAAGTCTTAATTATTAAGTTACCTTATAAATATCTTATAAACTTAATAAGCATTATTAAGCATTATATATAATCATTATATTTAATGATGCTTATTAAGCTTATAAGATGATTTAATAATTAAGACTTTTTAAAGATAATTAAGGGTATTATAAGATATTATAATATAAGTAAGCTTAATTATAAAGGGTTTTAAGGTATAAGAATAAATATAATGATTAATGGTAAGATGTGATGTGAATATTAAGGGTTTATTATTTTAAGCTAAAAGGGAAGCTTAGAGGTAGGGTGGGTTAAGTAATTATAAAGTGGGGTTTTTGTGTTGACGTGATGTTTTGTCATAAAAGTTGACTTGGTCCATTTTAGTTAAGGCCAACGATCAAAGGAGCAGGATGGCAAATAGCACAGGTCTGTTAGCTTCCTCGATCCAATTGACGCAGTCTGCCACAGCCTCCCGACATTGCCTGGGCTTCTGCTGTCTGGGGCCGTCTCTGTTACGTAAGCTGCCCGTGGACGACGACGACGACATTGCCTTCCCAGTTTCCCAGGCAGGCCAGTCTATTGTCCATGTGGACTCGTCTGCCACCCGAGCACAGCTCACTATTCCTTCCCGTGACTTCTTTTTTGACAAGTGGCTTTGCAGATTGTACCACATCCCAACCACCGTTTGTTTCACCTACGCTCGAAGCTGGCTCTGTCTGTCCGCTTCTGTCATGGCCTGAAAACGTCTGAAGCTGCCCAGTCGTGGTACCCATGACGATCACTAAACGAGGCACGGCACTATGGAGTCGTATATACACGCCTCTCCACCACGCCAAAGGCTTGGGACCCATCGCAGTAGACAAACCCATGTACAGTCTTTGAGATGGTTCAGCCTCAACACCCAGGCAAAAGTCAATACCACAACCACCTGCTGGCCATGGTACCGAGGCATCTACCTAACGGTGTCGCCCGGGTCACTTGGGCCACCCCAGCCTGCCAGCTCCGACCGCAAAGCCTGCCAAGAGGGCACAATCGTCATTGCACATTTGGTGATCGGGGCCGGGCCGCATCAAGGGTGGAACGCATTATCACTCACTTCCAAGCTTCGGTCCTTTGCCGTCCACACCTGCCCGTCAAACCTGCCGGCCCAAGCCATCGGCGTCGTCAAAAGCAAGCCGAGGGGACAGCCACAGCCGGTTCGCCCATGTTCGTCTATGTCCACATCCCGAATGACCTGCCCCGAGTCAGCACAGGGCTTGCCAGCGCGCGTTTGAGCTTCCACTCGCCTACGAGAGAGGAAAGTCGGTGGGAACGGCATCATTGACCCAGCGACGATCACCGGCGGAGAAATCTCTTCTACCGGCCCCAACACAGCATCGGCATCCTGGGTCCTTCCAAGGCTCGGGCAGAGATCGTGCAGGCAACAACGCCATTCTGGTCAGCCCGTCCAATGGTCAAGCATAGCATGGTGCGATTAAGGCCAGTTGAAAAGGAAAACTCACCGCTTGTCCGTCTGTTCCGCCCTGTCGCGACGACATTTGCCGTGCCCTGGATCCTAGATACTGGCTGTCAGGGTCGTCTACTTGTACGCTACGTAGCAGAGTCGTCCAGCCTGCCAGCTCACCAACAGGCATTGCCTAAACTGGGGTCTGTCTACCTACCTAGGTAGTAATGGTACACGGTACAGTGCTATGAACATGCATTGTTGCTGTGCGGTTCGCCGAGGTGTTCCTGAGCCAGGCCGCCAGGGTACTTGCTCTCGAGGCATAATCCCAGAACGGGCCCGGCTGCTAGGGTGATGGAACGCTGGACGGCCTGTCACTTTGCGCTCCTCCTCCGCCATGCCGCTACCCGGACTAGATAGAACCATGCTCTAGGCCAAGGAACGGCTCGCTACTTGAAGTTCGGAACCGCCAGCACTTGACCTATCGCTCGAAGACTTCGTACTTGTACCTCGTTGATCATCAGAGGTCTCGGCGACTTGACATTCCCATCAAGGTCCACGCCCCAGATCGCATCTGTCAGAGAAACGATGCGCTCGCCGGCGGCTGGGCGTGCCCATTCGGCGTTCCGCAAGCACATAGCATAGCAGCGCGAGTACAGCAGCGCGAGCTACGCACAAATCATGGGGATTTGGGGGACCGATGGCCCTCCATCCAGTCATACTCCGTGAGTGAAGATCTCAACAACATGCCGCGTAGATCAGCTACGTTACTGCCCGATGCGGCTGCTTTTGAAAGCGGCACACGATCTCGGCACATGTATATTAAGCGTCTCAAACCGAGGGAGAATCCTATCACAGCGCTGTTGCCCAGCGCCTTCGGTTCTGCCTTTTGCCTACTCCGTTTCGGCGACAATTCGTCCACCAAGGTCCGGCAGAATTCCGGAGATCGTCGGTATCATAGCGGAATGTTTTAAGTCGTGCAAGTGGAAAGCTGATCCTGCAATCAGTGCGCAATAATGGCCGTGTTTCAGTCCAGTCTCGATATGAGGCGGCTCGCAGCTTTTGCATGTGCCCCATCGCTTCGTTTGCCTCTTTGCTGTTGCTGTCTGCTCTTGCAGAGAAACCAGGGCCATCATATCCGGAGAACTCGAAACGAGTGCAATTATGTCATTGCAGAAGCCTGCATGTGGCCGGCCAGGAAGGCCCTACTGCAGAAACCAGGGCTTCCGTCCCTCTTGACAACCCGCTTCTTGTCCCCACTGCGACCGCAGCTCACCGTTTCGACGCCTTCTTTTTTCCGCTTGCTCGGATTTGCTGTGTCTACAAATGTGCGACTGGTCCTGTTTGTGACCGTACCTAGCGTCCCCTTGCTACCTGATGCACACACAACACGTCCTCTGGACAACACGCGGCGCCGGCAAGCGCGACTCAGTCGGTGACCCCCTCAAGATAAATGTTCTTCCCTCCTCTCCACATTGCACGAGTCCGATAAACCACAGCAGTCCCAATGGGCCACTCGGACCTCGTCCTCATCTGACTTGTCTCCCCGCCGGTCGAGGCCGTCATCTCCTTTTAACAGAGGAAGCGCAACCAATGACTGTGCTGGCTGCTGTACACCGATGATGAGTGCCTCGTCTTCATCGCGCAAGTCGCGCAAGGCGATCAGCTCATCACAAGTATTTTACAAAAATGCCGTCTACTTCCCCAACTACAGGCTCTACGGCGGAGATACCCCTGGCTCCTTGAACTACAGCTATATCAGCACTGTGTATTACTGCTTTGCGAGCATCAGTGCAGACGGTGGCGTCTTCGTGAGTGAGAGCAGCCCACTCGCGAGCCATGGAGAAGAAGACTGACGCCGCGTTACAGCTGAGTGACGAGTATGCCGATGTGCGAGCCCCATGCGATGGAGTGTCAGGAGGGCTGGGATCCCTCATGCATCTCAAGCAGAAGCACCCTCATCTGCAGGTTATCTTGTCTATTGGTGGAGGCGGCTCGGGTCAGACGTTTGCAAACATC
This sequence comes from Diaporthe citrichinensis, assembly GCA_014872995.1. Lineage (NCBI taxonomy): Eukaryota > Fungi > Ascomycota > Sordariomycetes > Diaporthales > Diaporthaceae > Diaporthe > Diaporthe citrichinensis. Next base: position 149,720 of record JADAZR010000071.1, on the reverse strand, counting down.
GCGGCGAGTCCCATACTTCGTGATAACCTCGCCCGTTCTGCCAGAGGGCTGGTGGAGGCTTCCGGCCTGGACGGCCTGGACATTATGTGGCAGGATCCGCAGCAAGGCAGCGGCTTTCTCGCACTTATCGCAGCGATACGTCTGTACCTACCCGAAGAGCATTACCTGCTCACCGCGGCACTGCCTTGCTCCAGCTCTATCCTCGCAAACATCGATGTTCGTCGCGCCGCGGATTATTTGGACCTGCTCAACCTCACGACATATGACTTCTGCGGTGCCTGGGCAAGTACGTCTGGGCACCATGCTCAACTGTACTCCTCGGGCAAAGACAATGACGCCTCCGGCTCAAGTTCGGTATCATATCTCATAGCCCAGGGCTTCCCAGCGAAGAAGATCTTGCTCGGTATACCAGTCTTTGGACGTAGTTTTCTCGGAGTGGCAGGCCCTGGACACAGGTTCAAAGGTGTGGGCGGCAACAATGGCGAGTTTGAGTACAACGACCTCCCACGCAAGGGTACCAAGGAGCAGGTAGACAAGAAGGCATGCGCAGCATATTGTGTGGGCGGCGACGGTGGTTTTGTGTCATATGATAACCCTGAAACGGTGAAGCAAAAGGCGGCGTTTTGCCGACAGAAGGGCTTGGGTGCAAGTCTTTGTTCATTTACCCCTTTTCCCGCCTCTGAGGCCCCCCTCAAAGCCCGGAAAATTAGAAGATAGGCTGACTTCTTACACAGGGATTGTTTTACTGGACAGCACCAGCGGACTCCAAAGACGCGGCGCGGAGCCTAGTTGCTGCTGGGTTTCGTGCCCTGCACAGCTCTTGATGAATCGCTCTTCAGCAGAACTAAGGTTCTGGTGACGCGGGTGCTATGCCCTGGTCGTGTTTCCTTGTGATGGTCAGCAAACTAATAGCTCACGATGCACGGCTCAGCATTCGAGGACGGGAGCAAAATGGCGCACTGCAAAGCGACAGGACAGATGCTCGAATTGCGGGCTCCTCGGAGAAGGTCCGTCGTTATTCTGTGATGTTGGGCGCATTGGAGAATATGGGCTGTTGTCAGGTTTGGAGCGGTGGCAGATGAGAGGAAGATGGAAATAAAGAGATATCAAGATACCCTTCATACCACAGAATTTCAGAGTAAACTACATGGGTAAGACTCGGACGAGGGCACCGGAGAAAAGACGGGGCACAGCGAGGGTGAGAGGCTCTTGATCGAATCCGTCTTTTGACAAATTAGTGAGTGTATTTCGGCGGACCTCAACAGTGCGTACTTGGCAGATGTGCTGCCTGTACCGCACCTACATCGAGCGGGCAACTCGACCACTCTAATGCTGAGAAGAAGAAGCGCTGATTCCTATTCACTGCGAGAGTGACAGTGTCCGATCTGTGGTGGACGAGAAACGGCAGCTCTACCGTGCTTCTCAACGTGAACAGGGCAATGCAAAGCGCCCAGCAGCGTTCCCCAGGGATGCTTCATGCGATGCATCCACCCTTTATCGAAAGCCATAAAAATAATTTTAATTTTAAGAAGAAAAAAAACAGTACCAGGGGAGCGGAACGAGTGAGCTGATATTGTAGACATAGCACACCTCCAGCGTGCACGCGCAAAAGAAGGAGGGGGGGGGGCGCTGCAGGGAGTTGAACTCGGAACTGCACCCAAGCTGCAGCTGCCCTTGTCGCCCCTGGGCCCCCTTGCCCACCCCCCTGCCGGGTTACGGAGCTCCAGGAGCTTGTGTCAGTCCGCTCACATGCAACGTCGCCGGACCTGCTGCTTCACCCTGGACACAATACCAATCATGAATATCTTCAACGAGAACAACCTACTCGACCCGTCCTCCCTTGATTCTGGTGAGTTCTTTCACGCCTTGCCCACCAGTGCTTGCAACAAATCGAGCATTATAGAGCAGATACCAGCAACTGTGCTAGGTGATACCAACACTGACTTGTCTACAGTCGACTACGATCCGGTAGACCATCTCAACGCCCTTTTCTCCCGGCCTTCAGCCGCCGTCTCCTCAATCGACCGCGTCTCTACCACTCTGCGGTCTCACAAAGATGACCTGTCCTCCTCCATCGGCGCCCTCGAGGCCTCCCAGGCCTGGGGCCCCGACTCGAGCCTCGAGCGCATGCAGTCCGCCCAGGCCGAGCTCGCCAGCCTGTTCCAGCGGATAGAAGGCGTGCGCAGCCGCGCACTACAAACCGAACGTGACATAACCACAATGACCGCCGAGATCAAGCGTATCGACGGCACCAAGCGCAACCTGACCCTCAGCATGACTGCTCTGAAGCGCCTGCAGATGCTGACTACCGCCTACGATCAGCTGCGCGGTCTGGCGAGGACCAGGCAGTACCGCGAATGTGCCGGCCTCCTTCTGGCCGTCCTCCAGCTCATGAAGCACTTCAATAGCTACCGGAGCATCGAGCAGATCGCCGTGCTAAGCAGAAACGTCGCAGACCTGCAGAGGGAACTGCTGGAGCAGGTGTGCGAGGATTTCGAGATTGCCTTTGCCAAGGCAGAGATCCCCCAACGGAAGGGCACGCTCATCGAGGCCTGTATGGTCATGGATGCTCTGGGCGAGAACGCAAAGAGCAGGCTGATCACATGGTACGTCAACACCGAGTTGAGAGAGTATCGCCAGGTGTTCCGCGGCAACGACGAGGCGGGCAATCTGGACAATATCGGCCGGCGGTATGCTTGGTTCAAGCGGATGCTCAAGACACACGAGGACGAGCATGCGGCCATATTCCCGCCACACTGGAGAGTCAACGAAATGTTGGCCATGTCGTTTTGCGATGGCACCAGGGAGGACTTCAAGGGCATCTTGGAGAAGAGCATGCGGCGGGCCGACGGCCAAAAAATAGACGTCAACCTGTTGTTGGGCTGTCTGCAGGAAACCATGGATTTTGAACAGGGCCTCGAGAAGCGCTTCTCAAACGAGCTGCCCCGTGCAAGTATCGACACGCTGAGCTCGTCAGACGACCGAACAAATAACTTCAACGGCTCCATATCGGTGGCCTTTGAGCCGTACCTGAGCTTGTGGGTGGAGTCGCAGGACAAGGCCCTGGCGACCATGGTCCCCAAGTACAAGAGTGGCCCTCTGATAGACGAAGACGAGGAATTCTCCCCCAACGCCGTCATACCATCGGCCATTGAGCTCTTCCATTTCTACAAGATCACCTTGTCGCAGTGTGCGAAGCTGTCTACCGGCGAAAGGCTGTTCGATCTAACAAAGACACTCGCCAAGTACCTCGAGGAGTATGCACAGCAGGTGCTGCTCGGATTCCTGCAACGGGGCGGGCCCCAAGGCCCACCTGTTCAGGACACCGTGTTGGTTCTCAATACTGCAGACTTCTGGCACCAGAACACCGTACAGCTTGAAGACAACATCAAGAAGCGGGTCGACCCTGAGTTCACGTCCAAGATCGACCTGTCCCCGCAAGCGGACACCTTCCTCGGCGTCGTCAGTGCTGCTATCCAAGCCTTGGTCCACAAGGTAGAGGCTAGTTGTGAGGGGGCGTGGAGGGAGATGAAGAACACTAACTGGAGAGAGATGGAAAGCGTCGGCGACCATAGCTCGTACGTTGGGGAGCTGCTTCAGCATGTGAACGCCAAGACCGAAGAGATTCTGTCCATTGTCGCCAAACAACAGTATGCGAGGGCGTTTTGTGACAATCTCGTCGAGCGTCTGGCAACGGCGTATATCAACAACATCGTGCTTTGCCGCCCCATCTCTGAAGGCGGCGCTGAACAGGTAAGATGCATCCACCTTGTTTCTCGCGCTAAAAGGCAGAGGAAGGGCACTGACTGTTGCAGATGCTTCTCGACAAGTATACGCTAGCGAAAAACTTCGAGAAGCTCCTGGGCTACCACAATGCATCGTCGTCCCGTGACTCGTACCAGCCTCCAGCCACATACATCAAGCGTGTCAACCAAGTTATGACACGTATAGACCCTTTGCTCAAGACTCTCCAAGTACGGCCCTCGCCGCCTGAGGGTCTCGTCCAGGCCTATCTCATCCACATTGGTGATCGATCAGATACCAATTTCAAGAAGATCCTTGAGCTCAAGGGTGTCCGCAAGCAGGACCAGGCTCACCTTTTGGAATTGTTCTCTCTTCACCGTGACGTCGCGAGAACAGACAAGCAGCTGGTAGAAAGCTCGCCTCTTGTGGGGCCTTTGCTGAATGCCTCCGGACTTGGCAGCACCGGTCTCGGGGGCATCGGAAACTCCGCCCTGAGCGGTGCCGCAGGCCCTGGCGGCCGCTTTGACGCAGCTTCGCTGGGTGAGAAGCTGCTCAGCGCTGCGCGGGACGCATCCGACCGAATCGGGACACCTACCGCCGCTGGAGCCCCTGGTGAGAAGGCAACCATCAATGAGAATTTGAAGAATATTGGGAAGTTCTTCAGGAGGGACATTGGTGTGCGGTTTGGGAAGAGAGATGTCACCCCTACGGGTGGCCACGACGAGTTGCAGAGAGGTTAGTTGGCGTGGTCCCAGGCAGATTTCAATCTCACGCGCATAGAAGCCAGCCGCTCCTAGGCAAATGCATGAGATGTGATTTTTGAGGTCTTTGTACAAGATGGCTCGAGGCACTTTGGTCGGCAGACTTGGCCTTGAGTGCTTTGGAGGTTGAACATCGACAGCCATGTCCGGTTCCCGACTGCACTGTGTATGTGCCCTGTCGTCCCGTCAAGTCGTCGATTCTGTCACTCAACCCATAATTCTTGCGTGCCATATTTCCTGGCAAGCCAAGCTTCTGGCCGGCTTAATAAGCAAGCATGCGTATAGACCTTGCTAGCACGTTCCCGCATGCTTCTAGCCGAACTGCCCCGAATGCACGAGCTTCAGGACCGTTGGGCAAGCAGCAGTAGGCTCATCTGTACTGTACGCAGGGCGGCTGGCGGAACAAGATCCCGGCCCACGTCAAGCGAGAGGCAAACACCTAACATAGGCTGCTAGACGCGGGAGACGCCTGGCGTTGTGCCGATCCCCTTCCTCAAACCCACTACTGTCGGCTCAGATGTGAGGACGTGGACTACAGCAGCAGATCCCGTCTAGCCTATGGACGATCAGTTGCCAGGCCCCAAGCTGCGCTTGACCGGCATAACGGTGCGCCGGGTATTAATAGCCTCTCAAGAGACGAAATGGACGTCTGCCTGAGACGGACGAGTATTACAAGGCGCCTAGCACGGCCGAAAGAGGAAAAGAGGATTGTTTGTGGTGGGGACCACGCCCAGTTTAAGCGCCGTGCCTTCGCTCATGCCGTGATGCGCCATTGGCCAGCTGCGAATCCCGCTGCCAGGGGCCAAGCTGCTGTGTCCGGCGGTGGGAGATGAGGCCAAGACTCGACACAGTCCCCCATTGGACTTCCTCGCCGCCCTTCGCAACGGTCCAGATTGGTGCCAGAGTGCTGCACCCGCTCGACGTCACGATGGTGCATAGTAATGAGAGGTTGGTGGTGTCTTTTGCGCGCCTTGCGCGCCTGCAACTTGTCGTTGCCGCGGCTCTCCCGCCGTTTGGCTTCGTCTACTGCCAAAGGGCCGCCTTTTGAGTTGGAGCCCTTGATAACCGTTGGTTGCTCCTCTTTCTGTTGGAAAAGGAACCGGAGGCTCTGAGCTGGGGAGGAATATCCACAGCTCGCCGCCACGTTGGCACACACAGCTTGCTGCGCCCCTGACGAGCATTTGCTTCCCCACGAGGGATCGATGATAATTCAATAACTCGATCCTACCATCGCGAGACCACAGCTGCCCCCCCCCCGGCTCTGCTCCCAGAGCCATCACCCTGGCACGCCACCAACATGATGGCTTTGGATTCGGCTCAAAGCGCCGGACAACCAACAGAACAAGGCTCTGCCTCATGCAGCCTGATCGCCTCGCAGCAGCTATCGACTGCCATCAGTGGCGCGGAGGCTGCGTGCCAAATCTAGCCAGGCTCGCTTGGGCATTCCTGATCCGCAACTTGCGGTTTAGCTGTTGGGGCGGAAAGTCCCAGTCAGCTGTCAATATGTAGTGACGCGGTGTAACCACCTTCCCACGCCACATCCTTCCTGCTCGTCTTTGCTTACCTTCCTCGACCTGCAAGGGACGTCAATCCCTCACTTCCTCTTCATCACTGCGCAGCGTGACAGAGCCTCGACGTCCGCAACACACAATGCCGTTTTGAGGACTCGGCGAAGAGGACCGGTTGCAACGCCATGATGTCGAACGCCGGCCCTTTGACGACCACCTTCACAGCGCCATCAAGCTGTTCGACAGCCACAGGCCTCTACCAGATATGGCCGGAAACGGATAGGTACTATTACGAGCAGGGCCCCCTTGGCAGCAGGACAGAGTGCTTTCCGAGTGGCTACGATGCGTCGCCATCTCAGTACTATTCACCGGGGCTATGTCCCAGCGGCTATACGCCTGCCTGCTCCAGCACTGATATAGTCTCGAGCACGGCGACAGAGACAGCTTACACATGTTGCCCCACGGCTGCTGCTTATATATGCGCAGGTACTGTAGACGGCCTCGGCGCGTCTGAGACATATCTAGGTTGCACCACGACATTCGAGGGGGACATCGTCATCGCGCAAATCACAGCTATCTCTGAAGGGAGCACAAGCCTGATACAGTCGACGACGGAGAGTGCAGGAGTGGGAATAGGAGCGAATAGCATAGCAGTGCGGTTCAGGTCGGGGGATTTCAACAGCCATGTTGCCACGACAGTTAGTGCACGACAAGGCGTAGACATGGAGTCATTCAGACATGGGTCACTTGCTAACGTCCCTCGATAGACCTCGCCTCCTACTTCTGTGACACTGGCAGCTTCAGACACAACCACGTTGTCTATCTCATTTCCCACCAGCTCGTCAGGGTCAGGACCGACCACACACAGGGCCCTTAGCACCAACCAAGCAATCGGGATAGGTGTCGGCTCGGCAGCTGCAGCTTTGATTATCGCCATCTCGGCGTGGCTGTTTCTCTACCTTCGGCGGAGGAAGCAGAGGATAAGAGCACAGATCGAGACGCCGATCCCACCGCCCGCACCACCACCAAAAGACCGGAGATTCCGGTCGCCACCACCGAACCTCGACCTCAGCGGCAGTGGCGACGGCAGCATTGCGTCCGTGGCCCGGAGCGTGAATGGGAAGATGATACGAGGTCCGTTCGAGCTGCAGTCGGGCGGGAAGGAGAAGAAGTACCTGTATGGGATGTTTGGAGAATACCACAACAGCCAGAGCCGTGCTAGCACACCAAAATCCAGCGATCCGCTGCGCTCCAACCCGATGACGCCCTCGTTTTGGTCACCGCCATCGAGCTTTGGGTTCCAACCAGCGGAGTTGGAATCACCGCAGAGGAGTGTGACGTCTGCAGCATCTGGTTATATCCACGGCCGTGCAGAACTCGCGTCTCCCTGAGAGAGTGAGGGTTTTATCGATTGTATCATCACCATATCTGGCTCGAAAATTGCAACAATGTCGACGGCCCGGAGGGGCGGGCAGGGGTCTTTTTCAATTTATTGCAGGAGGAGCACGGGTTGTTCTGGAGTTTGGGCAAAGGCGGTCTGGGTAGCCTCACATGTTTGAAATGCATCCCACGGAGTCATCGGCGTGCTATTTGGGTCAGGGTTCTTTCGAACGGGCGAGCTTCAAGTGGTGGTTGTGTCATGTGGTGCCGGGTTGACTTAGGGAGAGTACGTTTTTGAACCATTTGAAGTGGTCAAAGGGGCGGGCCGTTTCTCTATCCACATATCCGCAGTCTTACTTGAGAGCTGGGGAAGTTGTTGCTTGGCTCTACTTTTGCGCATGTCATGATAAGGAGCCGACACACCAGTCCAGAACCAATACGAGACCCTGTGTGTGCAGAATGAGGCTGCACGTTGATTCTGCCCGACTGAAACCGAAAAGAAGCCTTCATGCTGTGGGATATGAAGAGAAGTAGCTTAAGGCGGCCTTGTCCAATCGTTGGCTGCAACCCACAGACACAAATGCGCGGACTAGCACCGTTGTGGAAGCTCGAACAGAGAGCATCGGCAGAGCTCGATATGGAGACGTCCGGCCTGCGTAACATTGGGAAAATGTCTCCCATATGAGAGGACCTTCCCCATCTCGAAAGAGGCCCCTCTCAATGGCAGAGCTTGGCTGCGAGCCAAGACTGACCGACAGACCATCTGGCCTGTTGTCTTATCTAGAATCCACCAGGCACTTTCAAAGGGACTCGAGCGGATGGCCAGAAGAACGAGTGCGCCGCATGACTTATTTTGAGCGGGCGCCCATGGATGCACTCCCGTATAACTGTCCCTGGCCCATCGAGGATTCTCCTGCGTGGCTATACACAGTGTACCATCTCTAGTCCAGGCATCATGCATTTCCATTGTGTCTGTGGCCTCCTGTTCGCCGCGGCAGGTTTCGCTACGGCAAGCCCGTTCAGCCATGCTGAGACTTCGGTGACTGCAGACGCTGCTCTGCGCCTAATCAAGGTCTCCGAGTCCGATCCTGGCACTTGGGTCCGTGAAGACGAGAAGATCGAGAACTATGTGGCCAAAGGCGTCAATTTTGTCGATATTACTGATATGAGCGTGGGTGAACCGAGCTGCAGACAGAGCCACAGCCGTGATTTGGAATGATTCAGAGGCTGACCTCGCCCATCTACCTGAGCAGGAGCTTGAAGTGGCATCGACACTTTCACGACCCTCTGCGCTTTCAGCTGCAGCCATCACTTATCCGTCAACACTGAGCCACCAGACAGAGGCCAATGCTCTGATATCCAAGATTTCGGCGAGCGGCCAAAAGACTTTCCTCCAAACCCTGACCGAGTAAATTCTTTATTCATCCTCGTCATCGTCCTCCACGTTGAACTATATCGTTGCTTCTTAGGTACCCGAATTATCTACACAATGCACAGGCACTCACGCGCTTCTCCAGTTTCTACAATCGCTACTACAGGTCAACCTACGGCACTGAGGCCTCCACCTGGCTGTATAACCAAGGTTAGTCAATCCGAGTGAAGCAGGAGGGGGCGGTCAGGCCTGCCATGTCCGAACCCATATGGAGTATCTCTGAGCGTTCTCCCGTCGCTAAATCCAAACTCCATGTAGTTGTATCGGCTGCCGCAGCCAACCCGAGCATAAGCGTCACCAAGTTCTCTCACTCTTTCAACCAGCCCTCAGTGATCGCAAAGATCCCTGGTTCTTCATCCGACTCTCTGGTCATTGTGGGAGCGCACTTTGACTCCACGGGCGGTAGCAGTACCGCCCGCGGTCCGGGGGCGGACGACAACGGATCTGGGGTGGTCGTCATATTCGAGGCGCTGAGGATCCTCGCTCAGGCGGGCTTCGCGCCCCGAGACACATTGGAATTCCACTTCTATGCTGGCGAGGAGGGCGGGCTTCTGGGCAGTAAGGACATATTTCAGTCTTACAAGACCGCTAACAAGCAAGTCCTGGCCATGATGAATCAGGACATGGCAGGATACAGCCCAAGTGGAGTCATTAGTATATACACCGACTATGTGGACTCTAGCTTGACTGCATATGTGAGGAAGGTGGCCGAGGGATATACAGGACTTACGACGTCGACTGATGCTTGTGGATATGGCTGCTCGGATCATCACTCGGCTTACTCCAACGGGTTCCGTAAGTCCACGGCCCCAGGTCTCAATTTGGCTCCGAGAACGAACGCTTGTTTTACTGATTACGGCTGTGGTGTAGCTGCTGCTTATGCATGTGACGAAGTCATGTCAACTTCTAGCCACTACATTCACTCGCCTTCAGATGTGAGTCTTTGCAACGGTCGGGAGTCAGCGGGACGGTGCCATCGAGAGGCGCGTGGATACTGATCTTTTCTTTAGTCGTACAGCACAATAATGTGGGATGCAATCGAGCGCCACACCAAGTTTACAGTCGGTTTCCTCGTCGAGGCCTCGTATCTTTAAGGGGTCTGCCTTCCGCGGTCAAGTCCAGCTTCGGCCAAGAAGACTCGGATGCTTCCAAGCAGATGAGTTTGTGTGACGGCCATACTAAGTGCTTGGATTTTAGTCTTGAAACAAATGGACAATCTCGTGGGTTGCTGTTCTTGGATAGTGGGGGAGGATAAGGACCGTGTGCAAACAGGCTTTCAGCGTTCTCCTTGGTAGTACACTGTTTTCCACGAAAGTATTTTAAGCACTCACTATGATGATCTCCATGTCATTCTTGGTACAAACAAAATCTCTGTCTCTATATCCCTTCTATGTTGTTTTCAACTTCGTGTGCTCTTCTCTTCAGATTCGGCAGAGGGCCTCGGTTGCAAATATATTAATCAAGTTTATTGATTTCACGATGAGCAACCCGAAAAGCTGCACTAGTCCTGGGTTCTCTCAATTTGTTCACGATGAGGTCATAATAAAGACAAGACTTTCGTAATTCCATATGGATTTGGCGACGAAAGGGTGGTCCCCCGTGGAATGTTCTGTGCGCCCGCCCCAAATCACAGCAGGACGAGCCACACAGTCTCGGCCTCCTATGTACTGGGTGAGTATTTGCATATTTTTCGTAGGGTATCATTTGATGATATGAACCCTACGCAAGGTTCCTGTCATCTGGGCCGTGGAAACCACATCTGTCAGAAAGACGTGCTCAGAACTGACGATGGCTGGAAAGAGTTCCGCATTACTGGCGGTGAAGCAGTGTTTACAGAATGTGCGAGGAGCCAACCTCGATGCTACAAGACACCGACCCTTGCTCATGTATTCGAAACTCGGGAAATCGATGAACAACGAAAGAGGTTTGGCAACTCGGAAGAATGTCGGAACAGTGCGATGTGATGGTCCAAAGGTCAGCTAAAGTAGGCCAACGCAGCCGTAACCCACAGTTCAAGACGAGCACCTCCATTTGAAATTTAGGCCAGACTGCGATTGCATTGATACATTTGTATTAGCGCCCAAAGCTCGCAGTGAACCGCCGTGAGCCCTGCTAACCATACATTCTACAGCCACTCTATTCCCCGACCGAGGCCGCTTTCTTATGCTCGCCAAAGCCTCTTGGTGGCCTCGACCAAACCAACGTCTGTCGTCTCGAATTCGTACAGTCCTATGCCGGCCAGGATGGTTGCCGCGTTCAAAAGCCAGTGGCTAGCTCTGCGCAAGTTGGCGTATCTCTTCTTGGGAACGTAGTCGATGATGATGGCCTGGACACCCATGTGCGAGTGGACCAGAAGGGTGGTTGCGAGGAGGGCATCCAAGGTGGGATTTAACGAGCCGGCGGCGAAGGGGGCGATTGAGAGCGGCACTAGGGCGGCAGCCATGCCACGCTCAAAGGTCCAGTGGTAGTGGCCGTGAGATGGAGATGGATCAGGGACGGGCGCGGGCTCGTTGACGCTGCCGTGTATCACCTCTACAGAGCACGGTTAGGGGACAATTTGCGATGGTAGTGGTAGGAACAGATTGGCGCAGGTAGCGCGAGCAAACATACGGGGTCCGGGAGGCAGCAGATTTCTGCGGCTGCTCGCATGGAAGGCTGTGGCCTGAACGATGCTGAGCTTCGGCGAAGGCTGGGTGCTTGGACTCAGCATGGACTTGGAGAGCATCGACGGGCCAGCCCGGGTCGAAGGTGCCATAGATCGTGAGGCAGCGACGGTCTGCCGCAGCAGAGCCGGACGAGCGGTAGATGCCATCGTTCTTCAGACTTGTCGGCGCGTCGCAGTCAGCGTTGACGGCAGGATGCAAGGTTGGTCGGGCGTTGCGGTGACGGCGAGGTCGAAGTCGGGGTCCGGAGCGCAGTCTCAAGCGAGGTTGGAGTTTGGAGGATGTCATTACCAAGTAGCCGAGGCGAAGCCGACTTGGTCCTCAGTGTTCCGTAAGTACCCAAGTACCTTTTACAATCAGCAGCTCTGCGATTGGTCCAAGGCCAGCTGCCTCTGCTGCAAGCTACCTAGGTAGTAGCGGCATGCGCACTGGCCATGAACCGCACCGTGGAACAAACCCACATGTGCTTCAGTACCTAGGTAGCCCGGACTCGCAGTTTACGTACCGGCGGTTCCTGAGCAGCAACCCTCTCAAGTGACGGTTTGCTCAGCTCTACGGCATTCTTAGCTACAGCATAAATGCTTCCGAGCAGTGGCTGCTCAAGCATCTAAGATCTGCTGTGTTGGCTATCAGATGTATGCTGGGTAGGTAGTATGCACGCACTCGACTTTTGAGTAAACCCAGACCCATCCCGCTTGCCTGCCGACCCGGCCAGGTCTTGTCGATAAGCCTCCCCTCCGAGAAATTTCTGGAGCAGCAGCACGGCGGCAGCACAACACCGCATTGGGCTCCCGAAAGACGATTCACACCACACAGGGCCGTCTTTTCTCATGGACTAATCAGTCAAACCCGACTGTCCCTTCTGGGAAGGAACCTGCTAGATCTTGCTTCTCAAATTTGTAGGCCGCGCTGGTCGGGACCAGTCATGGCTCCGATGCTCCGTTCGCCAAAAATTCTCCCAGCTCAAGCCATGTTGTGCCACAACTGTCGGAGTTTGGGTCTGGGTCTGAGTGCGAGAGTGAAGTCAACTTCAGGTTCGAAGTTAGGACCCTTATCGCCACTACACTCCCAGAGAAGATGGGTCGGCCAGAAGTTTCTCCAGAAGCAAAAAGATGCCGAGAAGGCCTGGGGAGCCCAGGCAAAGGAGATAAAGGCAGGGACAACGAAGCACCTCTTCGACGAGCTTGAGGACAGGGGTCTCATAAAAGACATTGTAGGGTAGGTAAGCACCGTGTGCGTCTTGTTCGGCTCGGTCTGCACATTGCGCTCATACCTATCTAACAAAAACAGCACAAAGGAGCATATACGCGAGACAATGAGGAGAAAACGGATCAGCGCCTACGCGGGAGTGGACCCTACAGCCAGCTCCCTCCATCTTGGTCACCTCTTGCCGTTTATGCCGCTGTTCTGGATGTACATGCATGGATACGGCGCCTTCACCCTCATCGGAGGCTCAACCGCCCGAGTTGGAGATCCCACAGGCAGGACTGAGAGCCGACCGCAGCTCGCGAGGAAAGACCTCATCCAGAACCTTGCCACTATCCACTACCAACTTGTCTCGATCTGGAAGCATGTCGAACAGGCTGCCTCGAGGTTTGGATTCGAGAAGCAGTGGGCTTGGCGCCGTGGTATCGTCAACAACAACGTCTGGTGGCTCAAGCTGCCGATGATAGACGTGATGAAACGCTTGGGGACCCAGATGAGGATGGGGCCTCTGCTGTCGCGCGACAACGTGAAGAATCGCCTAAACGATGGCTCGGGAATGTCTTTCGCCGAGTTCTGCTATCCAATGATGCAAGCCTGGGACTGGTACGAGCTGCTCAAACAGCTTGGTGTCCAGATGCAGGTCGGAGGCTCAGACCAGTATGGCAACATCCTCACAGGCTCCACCTGCGTCAGAGCATGCGTTGAGAACGAACCCGCTGAGGGTGAAAGGCTTCCCAACGGTGAATTTGACCAACCCATTGGATTCACCGTGCCGCTCCTTACCGACTCCTCGGGGGCCAAGTTTGGAAAAAGCGCTGGCAATGCCCTCTGGCTCGACCCTTTCAAGACCACACCTTATGACCTCTACGGCTACTTGGTCAGGCGTCGAGACGATGAAGTGGAAAATCTCCTGAAGCTTTTCACCTTCCACCCTCTCAGCAAGATATCGGAGGTGATGAGAGAGCACCAAGCCAACCCACCCAAGCGAGTGGCCCAGCATCTCTTGGCCTACGAGGTCATCTGGCTGGTTCATGGACAAAAGGTCGCGACGGAGACCCAGGCACAACATCAGGCTGTTTATGGTGGCAAAACACTATCAACAGCTCCTTCAGGCCTGCCTCAGGACCCCTCGCAGTATGTGGCTGATCCCGAACAGACAAATCATAGTAACAGGCCACGGATAGACGTGAAGCTGCCCAGACACGTCCTCAGAGAAACACTTCCGCGCATCGTCCATGCGGCGGGTCTTGCACAGAGTGTCTCCGATGCCGACAGAACTATCAAGAATGGAGGCATGTATATCGGCGGTTCTCCAGGGCAGAAGGGCCCCAGCAACGTGGGCATGAACAACGACCAGCTCCAATTCACTCCCGCCAAGACGTGGGACCTCGAAACCAATATGAGGTTCCTCATTGACGATCGAATTCTTCTGTTACGCAAAGGCAAACACCAGATCCGCTGCATCGAATTTATAGCCGACGAGGAATGGAATCGACTAGGACTGGAGTACCCTGGACAGCCTAATACGGGCAAGTTCCGCAAAGCGATGCAGCGACTTAATGACATGTCCAAGCCAAAAGACAAAGATGCTGGAGTCGCCGAGTCTGGGGAAAGCGAAAATGTCGCAAAAGGTAAGCCCCGCCAGACAAACCCTTCCATCGCTCCACGGGCCTTCATGCCAACTTCAAGACACCAGCTGGAGAAACTCGAGCGGAAAATGAAGGAGATGTCAAGGGGACGGAAGAACGGTCAGGTCCGGTCGCAGGCCCGGAGGAAGGAGTCGAGCGATGAATTTGAGTGGTAATCCGCGAGGATGCGACGCCCGATGCTGTGACAAGCGTTGGCACTGTACATCTTCAACTTTGCAGCGGAGAAGGACTTGAGCAGCCAAGTGCTTCGGCCGACGTGCATGTGGTAATGTCATACGCCACTTTGCAATTTGTCGGCATGTACAACATTACAGACTAGACTAGACATCATAGTGCAATATACCCACTCACAACAGTATGGTCTGCCACCTCCTCTTTCCTACTCAGCGGTACAAGACGGTCAGATCCCCCGTCGGCCCGGGAAAGCTCTTCAGCCTTTCCATTATCTCCCCATCCGTCACGTTCTGCTCCGTGATGACCTGATCAAAATTATGGCACCCGTCCATGTATCTCTGCAACGGATCCCCGGCGGCCCGCCCATCCCGCGCCGCCAGAGGCCGACTCTGTCCTGTGGCAAGCGCCGCAAGATACTGCTTGGAGACCACATACTTATGCACCCTGTACAGCAAGCCCTTGATGACCCCGAACTGGACCAGCCGCCGCACGTCGACGTGGCGCAGGACGTCGAACCCGGCGTCCATGTGCAGCCGCAGCCACTCGCCCACCGTCCGGCCGACACAGAACGTTGTCATGAGCTTGATGAGCTGGTAGTCGGAGACGCGCTGGCCTGAGGACATGATGCAGACATAGTTGGCACACTCGTCCACGATGCCCCCGCCCGCCGCGCCGCCCATCCCGGGCCCACCCGCCGCCGTGGGGCCGTCCGCGGCGCCAGGGCCGTCCATGGTGGTGGAGTCCGCAGTGGTGGTGTAGTACCCGTCGTTGGCGCTCACGTCTGTCACGAAGTCGTGGATGCCCGGCCTTGGCGCGTAACAGGAGCTGAAGAAGAACATGTCCAGCAGCAGGATGGTGTCGTAGTACAGAAGGTGGCGAAGGGCGATCTTGGTGAGCTCCAGGCTCACGTCGGCGTTGAAGGCAATGCGGCGGACGTCGCTTACGCCATCAATGTGCGTGATCACTTTCTGCAGCGTCAGGTCCCAGGTTGGGTCGACAACCTCGCTGAACTTCATCTTGGCTACTGGGACGTGCCAGCCCTTGACCTCTGGCGGGGGCCGGTGGTGTGGGAACAATTTCATATTGATGGTGTTGGCGTCGTCTTTGTACACTAGGCGTCAGGAGAGCAAATAGTATCCTGAGAAGGGGAAGGGGTACATACCCACTGGGATCATACACTCGCCGTAGTTATTCAGATCTTCCTTGATGATCTCCAAGAGGCTCCCAATCGGCCGTCTCCCCGCGTCGTTGCTCCCGCTTTGGTCGCGGCTTAGATACTCGTTCTGCTTCTCCATCTCGGCGAATGTGACTGCAAGCCGCCGCACAACCCTCTCGTAGGGGATCTGGTCGACATCGCTCTCCTGCAGCGTGCTCGTCTTGGGTCAGAAATGTTCAGAGCCGAGCTCCAGGCGGTGTGTCTTTGCCCTCGCTCTCGTCCAAGAGCTTGTGATTACGAGACAGGACAGGACAGGACAGGACAGGACAGGGTGAGGGACCGGGGACTGGGCAAGCAGACGTACAACCACAAGACCAAAGTTGAAGATAAATTCATTACGCTGGTATTTAGGGTGGGCGATGGCCACAGGCAGACCTAGCACTGTGTACTTGCCCTCAGGCTCATTGACCGCGACGAAGCGGTTAAAGAAGGCCTTGCGCGGGATGATGTACTCCTGCATCACATCAAAGTCGAACAGGCAGGGCTTCCTCTGAGGACCCGCTCCCTCTGGCACGATGCACCCCGGGGGCGACTGGGCAACGATCTTGGTTCCTGGTATGCGTCTCAGCCCGCGAAAAAAGTCTCATAATCCATGGAAGATGGAAGGTCCACGTTGTGGTACCGAGTCACCGCCTTTACTGACCTTCCTGAGGGAAAAAACGCGCGTAGAAGATACCCTGGATCATCTTGCCTGCTTGCCCTTGGCCTTGAACATACTAAGGTCACGCCTGGTCTGATACTGTCATTTTCGGGTCCCAATTCCACAAAGATTGTACTCCGGGAGATGCCAACAGGGAGGGAAATTAATCCGTCCAACTTGATCCCGTCAAAAATGAAATAGGTGAGTCGCGAGTAGCAACATGTGTATCGGACGACGAACTGCTGGCTAACAACCTCGGAAGGTTGAACCATTCAGACCTGTGTGAGGGGGGGTGGGTGAGAACCTGGGGTCTGTAGAGAACAACCCGACGCAGGCAGGCAGTCATAGGGTTAAACCCTGAGGAGTTCCTGGACCATCGCGGTGGGTTTGAGTCTCCAAAGCTGGCTTACGAGGAGCAACTCGCCACATCACGACTGGCTGCTTGAATGGCTCAGAGCACACAACTGTATTAGCCGCTACGGTGGTCTCTCTCTGCAGCGTGCCTATTGTAGCGGTCTCGGCACAAAAAAACTGAATCCTCACTAGCCTTCTCCCTCTGCCCCCTGACATCGTCACATCTGCGCTGTCTACATTGCAAAACTAGGTGGAGATTTTGTAGGCAAGGCTTGGAAACCCGGGGCCCGGATTCTCAACATTTCCGAGGCTCTATGTCCTGATATCATATGCTCGACCGCCTGCAATTCAAGACTCCTGAACTCCCACCCCAGCCACAACCAGCAATGCTTCGTGGAGACGCACTCACAACCAAGAACAGACCGACTGAAGTTCCTCCATCGACCCATGCTTATCCCCCCAGAAGGAAGTTGACCGCGCCCTGCACATTACCACCGCTGCGGCGCAGCGCTGCCACATTCTGATCAAAGTCGTAGAAGCCCATCTCGTTCAGCTGGCTAAGCTGCTCAGCGTAGCGCTCCTCGGGTGGTCGGGTGTCGGCTGGGGCGGCAGGCTCAGCCGCACCGCCCATGAAGTTTTGCATCAAGTTCTGCATCATCTCAGGTGTCATCCCCAAGGGGTTGGGGTTCGTGGCGCCTCCTTGCGGTGTACCTCTCATCATCTGCGTAAAGTTCTGCATCATCTCGGGCGTCATCCCAAAGGGGTTCGCAGCGCCGCCCTGTGGCGCACCGAACAGCCCGGCAAATGGGTTGGGGGGCTGAGAGGGCGAGTTGCCGCCGGTTTGGCCAGGTGGTGCCGAGCCGGCGGCCGCAGACGCATCCCGCTGCGCAGCGTTGTCGCCGGAAGGCGTCTGAGTAGCACCGGTAGCAGCGCCAGTAGCACCATCAGCCTGGGCGCCGGCCTGAGGGGCAGTTGGAGCTGCTGCGCCAAAGGGGTTGAAGAGCGCAGCGAACGGGTTGGCGCCTTGGCCTCCCGCGCCACCAACCCCCCCGGCCGCACCCGCACCAGGACCTCCAAACATGCCTGGCATCATGAAAGGGAACTGCGGGGGTTGTGCGTTGCCTGCTCCGCCGGCACCGGCGGCGGCGGCATCAGCCGGTGTCGTGTCTGTTGCGCCAGGAGCTGGGAAAGCATCTCCCCCGGCGCCTCCGCCCATGGATCGTCGCATCTGAGCGACAGCTCGTAGCATTTCCGGGTTTGTGAGCATGTTGCGGAAGAAGGGCGACTGGATGATCTCGCGAGCGTTTGGGTTGTCCCGCAGCATGGGGTTGGTCTGAATCATGACGTCGACCAGCTGAGGGTTGTTCAGGGCCTCGTTCATGGCTTGGGCGACGTTGGGGTTGGAGAGCATGTCTGCCATCTGGTCCTCGCTCGGCGGCGCTCCCATCTGCAAGGAGCGAGTGGTTAGCACGGGGTTGTCAAGATTGGCCGGGACGGGCAGAGCGGGGCAGGATCCTTACACCTCCATCGGCGCCAAACATATTGGCGCTGGGCAGATTTGCATGACCGGCAAAGCGGGCTCCGGTCAGGCCGGCCAGGAGGTTGTTGGCAGAGGTGCCGGCTGCCATGTTGCTTGGCACAGCCTGAGGGACGGGGGAGGAGGAGGACGCGCTCGGGGCCGGGGCAGGATTGCTGGCTGCGCTCTTGACAAGGTGGATGGTGTTGCCTGGCTTGACCTTGTACGAGGCCAAGGTGTCCTCGTTCTTCATGACGCGTCCCGAGTAGATGAGGCGCTGTCGCTCGACAGGAATGTTCTCGTACTGCTCGGTGGCAAGCTTGGTCTTGAGCTCGCCGACGGTCGCTGCCTCGGGCATGGTGATCTGGTGGTTCTTGTCGCCCGAGGCCTTGACCTTGAAGGTGATCTGAGCCTCGGCGGAAGTGGAATCCTCCGCCTTGTCGGACATTTTGCCTGTGACAGTGCGTACGGGACCTTGGAAGAATTGGAGGGGGGCGTGGATGGTGTTGCGATCGAAAGGCTGTCGTGACGTCGTGGCTCGGTCGGCTCGCGGGGTAGCAGTCTGCGAGCAGGCAGTAGTACTGTGTGGATGGGGGTGGCGGCAGAAAGAAACCAAGTATGTGTGGCGGACGAGAAGAAAAGGGACCAAAGGTAATTGCAGGTGCGACGAGGTCCGCAGCAAGCCTAGAGAGACTGAATGTATGAAAGATGTGATGAGGTGACGATGTCAGGGTAGGAGGTAGGCAGCACATGTACACGGAAGGGCTGGCAGCAAGACTCCTCAGAGCTGAATGGCTGGCAGCTAGCTAGTGGGCGGGCAGACCAGGTCTATGTGTACACGGACTCAGCATCTACCACAGTGCAGGCCCTGGGATACAGTACCTAGATACCTAGGTCCTAGGTAGTACCGTACAGTAGACCCAGCCGCCCAAGATAGATGAGACCAGACCCCCCGGGGCTGAATACCCACATACCTAGCTAGGTAGGTAGGTAGGTACCTAGGTAAGCCAGGGAGGGCGGGGCAGAATCTCGACATGCAACGGGCTTTCTCAGCAGCGCATTCCAAGGCCGATCTGACCAACCAGCCGCGGGGCCGCTGCCTGTTCCGTCGTCGTCCACCATGTTCTATCGATCGTTTTCTTCACAGGCCTGGACCGGCTGGACCAGCCGTTCGAAGCTCTGAAGAAGCCACGTCTCAGTCCTGTACATCGACTTTTTCAATTCCCAATCCCACAGGCGGCTCAGGTCGACGAGCAAGCGCTCCTTGACTCCCGTACCTTTTCCTTATCTGCTCATCTGGCTCTAAAACTACCTAGGTACCTCTATAGGCACTTAGGTAAACTGCATCCCCGGACCACCCAAACTTATGGCCCACCTCCTCCTTTATCAACCTTCCTTCCTGCCTTGATCCAGGTGAGCAGCTTGATTGCAGAGCCGACCCATCCGATGAAAACCTGTATCTCTGCTGTGCTGCACTCCAAGACTAGCTACTTATTCAGGCATGGAACGCACCCGGACGTAGGCCCGGCAACTCTCAAACATAGTGGCTGCGGTCTTCAATCCTCGAGAGACGATAGTGTTTCCCTCGCCGTCTGCGACCTTGTCCTCCCCGGCTTGTTTGACAGAATCCAGGGCCGCCTGTCCCAGAAGTCGTCTTTGATGATGTCTAGGTGCTCAATTACAACCTTGGCCTTGGCACGTTTCTTCTTCTCCTTTTCGGACTGGCTTTTAGATAGCTGGGCTGGCTCGGCAGCGCTGTCTGCTTCCGCGGCAGCATTGTGGCTCCCGGGCTCGGCCAGCTCGTAATTTCTGAATATTACGCTGCCCTTTTTGTAAATGTCCGGTTCGTTGTTGTAATTGATACCAAACCTCGTGAACAAAAGCTCGTTCTTGTCCCCGGAGACGGTCCCAGCCAGTGCCCTCTCCGCTTGCTGGCTGTCCATCCCCCCTCGCAGGATCAGAGCCCAAAAAGTTGTGTTGTAAAGGTTGTTGATGTGGCAGTCGGCTTGGCGCCAGCTCATGTAGTCCCGCAGGTTGGACACGGATGGGTAGCATACTGCTCTGCCATCAAAGCTGGGGAGAGGAGGCGACAGCGGCCGTTCGGGGAAGTAATGAGACCAGAGATAGATGTAGTAAGACGTAAAGGTCGATACGATGGTGGTCACCAGCTTGCTTGTGGACGTCAACAGGAGGCTGGCTCACCACCGGTTTGCTCGGCAGGTGTGTGTGGGTGCAGGCTCACCTCTCTCGCCGTTCGAACAGCGTGCAAGTCTTGTGAAAGATGAAGCTGTACTCGTCGCTGATGCCGTATGCGACGACCAGGTCTGGCATCTCAGTCACGACCGCCTTCGCAGCATCGTTCATGAGATCCAGAGCTCTCCTGTCATTGGGCTTCTCCCAAGCATACTTGGTGGCAAATCTGCCGTTCGTCAGTCTGCGTGTGTCTCTGCATCGCGTGCGTCTCGGCCAGCTGGTTAGCTTACTTGGTGAACCCACGACCGTCTATCCTCACTACAACCCATGTGTTCGGCAGCAGTTGGTCTGGCTGTTCGAATTGCTTGACATACTCCCATCTACGCGCTGGTGAGTCATGTCTATCACACCCAGGCTTAGACGAGATGAAGCGCACTTTGAGTTTGCCATGTTTTTGGCAATTGTGCGTGCACAAAAGCTTTCGCAAGCAGGCGCGGTGTATATGTATGCGTTCGGAGAGCCAGTCTCGTTTGTCTGGGGTGTGGCGGTCCGTTGCTAGGTTTGTACAGTATGGACAGGCTCGGCACGAGCAAAACAAATCCTGAATATACACGCTGTACTGGGAGCGGCTCCGGGTTTTTGGGATGAAGTGGGTCCTCACCCGGCACGCGGCAGCTGCATCCCTGCCAGGTCCCCACGCTACCGTGGATCTGGGGCCTGACCCTGCAGGAATCACCTCGTAGCGTCACTCTTGACCTCAAGGTTCTGAACCAAGCAGGTCGACCCACCCCAGCTTTTCTCAGCCTTGCGGATCGGGACCGACATCAGTGCACCACAAAAGACAGCCACGTCCATGTCTTACGCTCGACTTCAGGCTGCGACAACGCCCACTCCTATGCTTGAGCCCTCACATAGGGCATACTGTCTGCCGAGATGAACCTGTTGCTCTCAGACGACTATCTCCTCCAAGACTACCCCGAAAACATCACCAATACGATCCGATCCGGCCATGCGACATGTCTGCGCTTCAATCGTAAAGGCGACTACCTCGCGTCGGGCCGCGTTGATGGCACCGTCGTCATATGGGACCTCGACACTATGGGTGTCGCTCGCAAGCTCCGGGGTCATTCTAAGAGCATTTCTTCCCTGAGTTGGTCTCGGTGTGGGAGATACCTGCTGTCCGCATGTCAGGGCTGGAAGGCTGTGCTGTGGGATCTCAAGGATGGGAAGCCCCATCGCCAGGTCCGTTTCAAGGCGCCCGTGTACATTGCGGAGCTTCACCCGTGGAACCAGTCAGTACAATAGCCATCCCAGATATTCATATCCAGGCAGCGCTGACCCGCCCCAGTCTTCAGTTTGTCGTGTCCCTCTACGAAGAACA
Organism: Diaporthe citrichinensis; assembly: GCA_014872995.1. Lineage (NCBI taxonomy): Eukaryota > Fungi > Ascomycota > Sordariomycetes > Diaporthales > Diaporthaceae > Diaporthe > Diaporthe citrichinensis. The sequence goes on along the minus strand of JADAZR010000071.1, from coordinate 127,903 downwards.
ACCCCTCCTCGTCGACATATCTGAGCCGGTCGCAAATAAACACGTACTTTCAACAGCGCCAAGGCGTGTCAAGGTCGAAGAAGACGCAGAGAAGAGGGCGCGCCAGAAGAAGGATGACGCGAGGCACATGACCACAGTGACAATCTATACCAAGTCGGGTGACCACATACTGGCCGGCACAAACAAGGGCAACCTCAACATCATCGACGCGCGAACGCACGAAATAATATACACGCAGCTCAAGGTGTGCAGCGGTGTGGTCACAACACTCAAGCTTACGCGGTCAGGGCGGGAGCTGCTCGTAAATGGCCAGGACAAGGTCATCAAGACGTTCCACCTTCCTGACCTCTCGGCAGAGGACCTCGACTCCGATACGATCCAATTGCCTATCGAGCACAAGTTCGAGGACGTGGTAAACCGCTGCTCATGGAACCACGTCACCTTCAGCTGCACAGGCGAGTACGTGGTAGCCTCCACTTACAACAACCACGAGCTATACATCTGGGAGCGCGGGCACGGCAGTCTCGTGAGGATGCTGGAGGGGCCGAAAGAAGAGCAGGGCGTCATAGAGTGGCACCCCTCCAAGGCCTTGCTGGCAGCATGTGGGCTAGAGACTGGTCGTATCAACATCTGGAGCGTAACAAGCCCACAGCGCTGGTCAGCCTTGGCACCAGATTTTGTTGAGGTGGAGGAGAATGTCGAGTACATGGAAAGGGAGGACGAGTTCGACATCCATCCCCAGGAGGAGATCAAGAAGCGCAAGCTGGATCAGGAGGACGAGGAGGTTGACGTGATGACCATCGGACTGGCAGGCGTTGGAGACCACCCGGGCGGGTTTGAGATGCCGATCCTTTTCAATCTCGGGGACTCGGACAGTGAGGAGGAGTTTGTTGCTGTCTCGACAGGGACTATGAGGAGGAGAAGCCCTGGGGATGGAGCAGACGCCGATGGCGAGGCGACGGGAGCAGAGGAGAAACCGGGCAAAAAGACAGGCAACAGAGGAAGGGCCAGGAAGAGATGACTTGAGTGTTCTATGATGTCCCATGAATAATTGCATCCCAGCCTGCATATGTGCTTCGTGGAGCGCGAGCTGTCGTGATAACTCGGCACAGTGAGGTGCCCTGACAACTGTGACTTGCGACGTAGGTCTTCTATTCTACTTTGCAATGAATGGGGCCGAGTGAAGTAAGCATCAAAGGGGGAAGAATGAGATGAGTGGAATTGTCAGTGAAAGATACTTCCACAGTACCTGCTGGTGAATTCACTGCCTGCCCGCCGAGACCATCAGGCCACTGGACACTTGAGGCTCCCAGGTTCTCTGCGGGTTCTCTGCTAGTACCTTTAACCCGTTGCCAGCCCCAACATTGGAGTACCGGAGGGACCCACTCTTGCCGCCGCGTATAGTTAGTTCCGTGCACGGGCCCTCCCAGGTCAAGCTCACCGGCTAGATCACTCCTCTCTGGATTTTCCAGAGTCGCCTCAACTGCCTGGCCCTTACCAACCTCATCACAACCTCTTACCAACACGCGTCGGAGCCCACGCATCACCATCCTGCGGCCCTCCCCGTACCCCATCTGTACGAAACTATCGCCACAATTGATTTCGTGCCTTTTTCGAGCGACAGCGACAACAGCTGAGGTGGCACGACCGACGAGTCGCTCCTTCGGGGCCTTGGGCGGCCTGGTTTGAGAGCGCGGAGGACAAACCCCCAACCCATCCATCGAAACATCGTTTGCGCCGACCTTGCTATCGTCAAAGGGTTTCACGCAAGCACTGCCTTCCCATTCGTTTTCCGACTTAGGTCTTCCTGTCTACCAGCGCCCGTCCCGGCGACTCACCCGGTCCTCACCTCGCCGTCGCCCCCCGACCCACGATCCCTAATCAGCCGCGTTCACACCATCGCGTCCGATACGCCCCACCCCCGCGGGGTCTCAACCCAAGATGGCGAATCTTTATTTTGCGCACTCTAGTGCGCCTCTCAAGACGATCCAGGAGATACAGTTCGGTGTCATGTCTCCTGAGGAGATCAAGAATATGAGTGTGGCGCACATTCAGTACCCCGAGACCATGGACGAGACCAGAACGAAGCCACGGCAAGAGGGCCTCAACGATCCTCGCCTTGGCTCTGTCGACAGGCAGTTCAAGTGCAAGACCTGCACTGAGAGCATGTCTGAGTGCCCTGGTCACTTCGGCCACATCGAGCTGGCCACGCCCGTCTTCCACCCTGGTTTCCTGAAGAAGACCAAGAAGATCCTTGAGATCGTCTGCCATAGTTGCAGCAAGGTGTTGGCTGATAGGGTTGGTCTAGCTTGACTGTTGTGGACTTGTGAAGGTCTGCTGATTGCTGATTCCACCGACTATAGAATGACCCTGAATTTGCGGCCGCCGTCTCGACACGAGACCCGAAAGCTCGATTCGCCCGGGTCTGGGAGGTGTGCAAGAAGAAGAAGCGCTGCGAGAACGAGGTCTCCAAGAAAGACGAGGAGTTTGACCCAGAGAACAAGAACAAGCCCCCGCCCCCTAACCACGGCGGGTGCGGCAACGCCCAGCCCGCGGTCCGGCAACAGGCACTGCAGCTTCAGCAGCATTTCCAGCACGACAACGAGGAGGGTGGTGGCAAGACCATCGAGAAGAAGCAGTTACCACCGAAGATGGTGCATGACATCTTCCGACGAATCTCTGATGCTGATCTCGAGGACATGGGGCTGAACAAGGACTATGCACGTCCTGAATGGCTGATTGTCACAGTACTTCCGGTGCCACCTCCCCCGGTCCGACCGTCGATCAGCATGGACGGCACCGGCCAGGGCCTTCGGAACGAGGACGATCTGACCTACAAGCTCGGTGACATTATCCGTGCCAACGGCAACGTCAAGCAGGCGCTGTCCGAGGGCTCCCCCGCGCACATTTTGAATGACTTCGAGCAGCTTTTGCAGTACCACGTCGCCACGTACATGGACAACGACATTGCTGGCACGCCGCGCGCATTGCAGAAGAGTGGCCGACCCGTAAAGGCGATCCGTGCTCGTCTCAAGGGCAAGGAGGGTCGTCTCCGAGGCAATCTGATGGGCAAGCGTGTGGACTTTTCTGCACGCACTGTCATCACGGGTGACGCAAACATCTCTTTGGACCAAGTCGGCGTGCCTCGAAGCATCGCGAGAACTCTGACCTACCCGGAGACTGTCACTCCCTATAATATCCACCGTCTGCATCAGCTTGTTGAGAACGGGCCAAACGAGCATCCAGGTGCCAAGTACGTCATTCGCTCCGACGGCACTAGGATCGACCTTCGCCATCACAAGCGCGCAAGTCAGATCACTCTGGAGTACGGTTGGAAGGTTGAACGTCATCTCATCGATGGTGACTACATCATCTTCAACCGTCAGCCCTCGCTTCACAAAGAGTCCATGATGGGCCACCGCGTCAAGGTGATGCCCTACTCCACGTTCCGGCTGAATCTTTCCGTCACCTCTCCATACAACGCCGACTTTGATGGCGACGAGATGAACCTTCACGTTCCCCAGACCGAGGAGACTCGTGCTGAGGTCCAGAACCTGTGCTTGGTCCCCCTGAACATCGTCTCGCCGCAACGTAACTCCCCACTGATGGGAATTGTCCAGGACACTTTGGCAGGCGCCTACAAGCTCTGCCGTCGTGATGTGTTTCTCACCAGGGAGGAAGTCATGAATGTCATGCTGTGGGTCGAGGACTGGGATGGTGTCATCCCGACTCCGGCCATACTTCATCCATCTCCCCGTTGGACTGGCAAGCAGATCATCAGCATGGTCATTCCTAAAGAGGTCAGCCTGCAGCAAGGTGGCAGCGAACTCCCCATCGATGACAGTGGAATCAGGATCCACAATGGCGATCTTGTGTACGGTCTACTGACCAAGAAGATTGTGGGTGCTGCGGCTGGCGGCATCATTCACATCACCTACAACGAGCTAGGGCCACACGCAGCAATGGGGTTCCTCAACGCCTGTCAGCGTGTTGTGAACTACTGGCTTTTGCACAACGGCCACAGCATCGGGATCGGTGATACTATCCCTGACAAGGATACTATAATCAAGATTCAGCAGGATATCGACGGCCAGAAGAAGATCGTCGCGGAGATTGTGACCGAGGCCACCGAAAACAAGCTCGAGCCACTTCCCGGAATGAGTATCCGAGAGACTTTTGAGAGCAAGGTATCCAAGGAGTTGAACGCCGCCCGTGACAAGGCCGGTACGACGACGGAGAAGAGTTTGAAGGATTTGAACAACGCTGTGACCATGTCTCGATCCGGCTCCAAGGGTTCCTCCATCAACATCTCCCAAATGACTGCTCTTGTTGGCCAACAGGTCGTCGAGGGAAAGAGAATTCCGTTCGGGTTCAAGTACCGAACGCTACCTCACTTTACCAAGGACGACTACTCACCCGAGGCTCGTGGCTTCGTCGAGAACTCCTACTTGCGTGGTCTGACGCCCACTGAGTTCTTCTTCCACGCCATGGCTGGTCGCGAGGGTTTGATCGATACCGCTGTCAAGACCGCTGAAACCGGTTATATCCAGCGCCGACTGGTCAAGGCGCTCGAGGATGTCACCGCCAAGTACGACGGTACTGTTCGAAACTCGCTGAATGATATCATACAATTCATCTACGGCGAAGATGGTCTCGATGGCATGCACATCGAGAAACAGAAAGTCGACTTCCTCACCATCTCCGACAAGGACTTCGAGAAGCGCTACAAGCTCGATCTCGTCGAGGACTCCCACACCTTGACCAACGCTCTCGAGTACGGCAGTCATCTTGCAAGCAACATCGAAGAACAGCAGCTGCTCGATGCCGAGTACGAACGCCTCTCCACGGCCCGCCGGGCAGTTCGCCAAATAATGTTGTCACGGGGCAAGGACGAGACCATGATGCAGCTTCCTCTGAACATCATACGGCTGATCGACAGCACAATATCCTTCTTCAAGGTCGACCCCACCAAGCGAAGTGATATGAAGCCTTCGGATGTGATCCCGGCCGTCGATGCATTCATGAGGCGCATGGTGGTCGTCCCAGGTCAAGATCCGATTTCCAAGGAGGCTGATGAGAGCGCGACGATCCTCTTCAAAGCCCACCTGCGCTCGCGACTGGCCTTCAGGCGTCTCGCAGTCCAGCTTCGGCTTCCTCGCATAGCCTTTGACCACATTCTTGGGGAGCTGGAGAACCGCTGGTCAAGGTCAATGGTCAACCCCGGAGAAATGGTGGGGGTTCTCGCGGCGCAGTCCATTGGAGAGCCAGCTACGCAGATGACACTCAACACATTCCACTTTACTGGCGTTGCCTCCAAGAATGTCACCCTTGGTGTGCCTCGGCTCAAGGAGATCCTTAACGTCGCCAGTGACATCAAGACTCCTTCGATGCAGGTATTCCTTGAAGGCGACGATTCATCACAGGACGCGGCGAAGACTTTGCGAAGTCTTACTGAGCACACGAACCTGAGATCGGTCACGGCAATGACTGAGATTTTCTATGACCCGGATGTTCGAGAGACCATTATTCCCGAGGACATGGACATGATTGAGGCGTATTTCCTTCTCGAGGCCCCACAAACCGAGGACCTTGATCGTCAGACTCGCTGGGTGCTTCGAATCACCCTGGACCGGCAAAAGATGCTCGACAAGGAATTGCGGGTTGAGGACGTTGCCCAGCGGCTCAAAGACGAGTATTCCGATGATCTGGCCGTCATCTTCAACGATGACAACGACGACGAACAAATCATCCGCGTCCGCTCTATCCGTGATAAAGCTGACGCCGACGACGATGATATGGAGGAAGACGTCATGCTCAAGCGACTTGAAACTCATTTGTTGGACAAACTCACCATTCGGGGCGTTCCCGGCATCGAACGGGCGTTCATCAACAAGAATGCTCGTCTTATAGAGATGCCGGATGGCTCGCTCAAGGCCAAGCAGGGCGATGCTGACTGTGAGGAATCTTATCTCGACACCACTGGTACGGCACTACGCCAGGTCCTCGCCGTCGAGGGCGTCGACACGAGACGGACCACCACCAACCAGCTGCATCAGATCATTGATGTGTTCGGCATCGAGGCGGCGCGGTCTGCTCTGCTGTCTGAGCTGACGAATGTGCTGGCATTTGATGGTTCCTACGTCAACCACCGCCATCTCGCTCTCCTGGTCGACGTCATGACGTACCGCGGCAGCATTGCTGCGGTCACCCGCCACGGCATCAACCGCGCCGACACTGGTGCACTCATGCGCTGCTCCTTTGAGGAGACGGTCGAGATTCTCCTGGAGGCTGCGGCCACAGGCGAGCTGGACGACTGCCGTGGTATCTCTGAAAACGTGATGCTCGGCCAGTTGGCCCCGATGGGGACAGGCCACTTTGAAGTGCAGCTTGACCCCAAGATGTTGGAGACAGTCATCTCGGACAACTCGCGCATGGGCCTCATGCCCGGCATGACCGTCAAGGGCAGCCCGATGGAAGGCGCGGCGACGCCTTACGACACGGGCTCTCCCATGGCGGACACGGGTGGCTTCCTGGGTATCATGTCCCCGGCGCCAGGCAACTTCTCACCCATCATTGGCGCAGGGTCCGAGACACCGGCCGGCTTTGGCACCGAGTATGGTGGTGGTTTCGGCATGGGTGGGGGTGGGTTCTCGGCCACCAGCCCACGTGCCACGAGCCCCTTTGCCCCGACGTCGCCGACGTCCCCGTACGGAAACCAGGGCGCGGGATACTCTCCATCATCTCCCATGGGCGCATACTCGCCCAGCTCACCGATGATTGATGCAGGCTCTCGCCTCGGTGGCTCATCGCCAACCTTCAGCCCGGGCTCGCCATCATACTCGCAGACATCGCCCTTGATGCGACCCACCAGCCCAGCCAGTCCAAACTACAGCCCGACCTCGCCGAGCTACTCGCCGACATCTCCGTCGGCGCCAAAGTACTCACCTACGTCACCGGCTGGAAACTACGGGGGCTCGCCGACTTCTCCTTCGTACTCGCCAGCGAGTCCGAACTACAGCCCAAGCTCGCCGAACGTCCACGCCACATCCCCTCGGTACTCCCCCGCGTCTCCGACATGGTCTCCGACATCTCCTGACGCATACTCGCCCACGAGTCCGACCTACCAACGGTCGCCCGGGCAGAATGTGTCCCCGACCAGCCCGAGCTACTCACCAACTTCGCCTCAGTACAATGCTCCGACGCCTGGACGAGATGCTGGCGGCCAGGACCAATAGTAAGTCGATCAATACGGCCATGCTGCCTCATTTGTGGACAGACCGCGATGCTAACCTGGTCGGCAGCTCACCAACCTCTCCCACTAACGACTAGTCTCGGTGGAATAAGAATGAGGAGTGAACGTTGGATGGAAGATGGCTTGTGTATGTGATGGAGCCGGGGCAAACACATTCGATGGGAGCTCCGCATAATAGAGGCCCAGGCAAAGCGGTGTAGACGGAAAGCATCCTGGGCGGGGTGGAGACGGAAAGACAAGAGCCATACCGGTGAAAGGTATGCGCAGGAGAGAAAGGAAGAAGTGGAGTGGAAGTCTGGGAAAAAGAAAAGAAAAACTAATTGTATCAACACGAAAGCAAGTCAGGGTAGGCATGCGTGCAGGGGCTTTTTCCATGGCCGGGCAGCACAGGCACAGAGAGGCGCAGGGCATACAGACTGACAGACACCACCAGAACAGGGTGAGGTACCGGCAGTGAGGACATCTGGGGCGCCTTAGAGACACAAACACAGGCACATATAGGCAGGTAGACGGAGGCTTTGCATAGCCTTTGAACATTGATTGACTCACGCAAAACGAAGAGAGAGAAATAAGTACCCATGGCCTGGCTTGCTGCGGGAGCAAAGTACTGAGTGCTGTTGCACATCTGACGTGGCGACTTCTGTGTGCCTGGCATGGCCAACGGGCCGCAGGCGCTTTCTAATTCATCTCGTGTGGAAGGACAGACCATTGAATTGTCCTGGCACCGCTAAGACAGGTAGGGTGGCCTGAAAAGATGGCAGGGCGAAGCCTCCTGCAGAGGCAGTTGTACAATGTAAACGCAGCCCAGGCTTTTTCACATGCAGCCAGGCAGCTGAAGAGAAGGGGTCTGTGTGAGTCCTCTTATTCGGCCCTACCAACCCCCACCCGCACCTGCAACCCCCAATCTCCACCTCTCCACCACTCCACGTCCAAAACCTCCCGGCCGTCTTTCGCCTATGCACATTAACATTATTGTCACCTGCGACGTATGACCTGTCTCTCAAATCAAGACACAACATCCCAAGGCAGAGCTATCACTCCTCGACCCAGCAACCAGACATGGGCCTGGTTGAGTATTCGGACTCTGAATCCGACAGCGAGTCCCCACCGACCTCGGCACACCCAACCGCCACCGCCGCATCGCAGCCTGCCAAGAAACAGAGCTTCCAGAAGCTCGTCGACAAGTCCAACCCCGGCAAAATCCTCGTCAGCCTCCCGTCCGTGTCCACTACGTCAGACGACGCGACGACCAGCGAAACTCCAGCGGCAAAGCGGCTCAAGACCAGCGGCGGCAGGTTCAGCGGCTTCAGCTCCTTCCTGCCACCGCCCAAGGCCGCAGCGTCCAACCCCCGAGGTGGCAGCATTGGCAAGGCCACCCCAAGGGTCGGTGTGAACTTGAGGACAAGCTCCGAGGCTGCTTTCAGCAGGGATACAGGCGACGACAGCAGCGATGGAGTCTCGAGGGCGGACGGATCGGGCTCCATCTCAAACTCGCCATCAGCCACAGCTACCGCGCCGGCGCAGCCATCTATACCGCCTGGGCAGAAGTCGGAGGACGAGGTCAAGCTTGTTGGGAAACCTTTGATGTTCAAGCCACTGTCTGTTGCTAGGAAGCCTGGCAAGAAAGCCGGTGGGACCAAGGCGGCCGCCGCTTCAACTACGGCGTCGCACGGCGGCGCGCTGAAGCGGCCTTCGGACACAGGAAGCTCTGGACCACCGACAAAAGAAGAAACAACGGCGGTCCCGCAAGCGAATAAGAAGAAGAAGATATCGCTCTTTTCCGTAGTAGATGATGCGCGCGGTGTGGAACCGATTCCGGAAGATAGCACCTCGTACGAAGCCGGGCCGCCGGGTCATGATCAAAGCACGTTCGACGAGGGAAACGCACTAGATGATTTCGCCAGCCAGCAGCAGTACGCGGGCTACTCACAGCCCCCGGGGCGGGAAGCTGGCTACCCAGATCCCACCTCACTCGACTCCATAGCGGACGACCTGAATCTCGGCCCAGCAGCACGGCGGGAACTCTTCGGCCGCGGCGGCGCGCCGAGCAAAACAACAGCAAAGTCCGTCATCAACTTCAACCTGGACCAGGAGTACCGGCACAACGAGGAGCTGCGGCAGTCCGGCGCCCTGGACCAACAGCAACACAACCCGCTGCGCGCCATCAAGCCAGGCAAGCACAGCCTGCAGCAGCTGGTAAACCAGGTGCAGAGCCAACGGGATGCGCTAGAGGAGAACTTTGCCAAGAACCGGGCGACGCAGAAGCAATCTGGGGCCAAATATGGATTCTAGAAGAGATGGCTCTGTCCCTGCCGCGAACGTCACCCTCGCTCCTGTGCACTGCAAGCTCGCTCTCTTGCTCGCACGATGGGGTAATGGGGATTACCATACCAATTCAGCCCGCACTACCACGAAAATAATGTCTTGCCCTACTCCCTCCCCAAACAGAGGGCGGAAGGGGGTGGGAGATTCGAAACACAGACACGGCCGGGAGTCAGGACGGCATGCGACAGCCACAAAATGATTGTGAGGCATCCCAGAATGCTGCTCCTGTGTCGACTCAATGAGCCAACGCCATCTGCAAGGCAAACGCACACTGGCGTACAGCCGGAAACGTTCCTCGCCATGCGTTTTCCTACGGGCCCTTGGGCCCAAAGTTGGTCGGATGCATCTAGTAGGGGTACAACGAGACAGGCTCGAAATCCGGCAGAGAGCCTCCAGTCAAGCAGCTCGGCTCGCGGCGGTGAAGTTCCCCGACGCGTCCATGGGGTTCGCAGGGACTGGTCGTGCATGTAAATATCTGTATCTATATTCGGACACTTGGGAAGTGTCATTCAAGGTCCGCTTGGCCATCTGCGAGTCTGTTCTTGTGTGCGCGGGTCCACCCGCGCGCAATCCTATCGTCTGCCTGTTACAGTATTCACGCCGTGTCTTGCAGGTAGAGAGCATGCCATGGCTGTCTGCCCAAGGTGAGTCTCTTGGCTGTTTTAATCGGAAGCGTCTGAACGGACGGACGAGGTTCCTCACATAAACTGTCACCCCTAAAAAGGCACTCTGTGGCGGGACCTGTGGCGGGACCTGTCATGCAGAGACCATTGACTGCCTCTGGACTGTCTGAAGCATGCAGTCTCGGTGAGACGCCAGGGCCCACTCAGGTACGACGGCTTGCTTTCTTGGCCTCATCTTGGCAGCGGCCATGTTTCTACCGGCTCAGCATCACACGCGCGTCACAGTAGCAGTGTAACCCAAAAAGCACATCGGTAGTCTGTGTAATACGGCCGCGGAAGCGAAAACGACGCAGCCAAGACGGGTTTCAAGGCGAGCGGCCAGACAGAGATGGGCGGAACAGCAGCAGGGCATGTGGCAAACAAGCATGCAAGCAGCCACCGAGATGGGCTTGGTGTGGTGCAGCGGAGCGGTCCGAGACATTGATCGTCAGTGCTTCGGGGGCTTGGCATCTGGGCGCTCGACGGCGGGCTTTGCAAGCGGTGCAGGCCCCCAGGCACGCTGCACGACGACCACCTGGTCCGGGATGCAGCGCCGAGAGATCTTGATTATGCCGGTGCAACGGGGAAGGAGATATTGTCAGCCGGGGGGGACGGGTGGGCTCTCTATATTTATTACCATGCACCATGTACGTAGTGTACGTATCCATGCGCCTATCCAAAGGGACGAACGGGGACTCGAGGGTTTCAAGCGTTTACCAAGCGCCTCACCGCCCCGGGTCCGCGCCGATCTGATAAGCTTGACTCACGGCAGCTTGCGTGCTTGTATCGACGCACGCCTTTTGCGAGGTTTGTACCTCTAAGGCTCTCGGGCGAAGGCTGGACGACGCTCGCAAGCTCTCGCCGCCGGCCCCCGTCCCCAGTCCTCGGGTGTGACAGGTGTCTCGCCCGCTGACCCGGCTGACAAGCCACGCGCGCATCGAGGGAGGCTACACAGGGACCATTGGGGCCTGGCGGGACCTGGGCCCTGGTCCTTCGCTGGCCATGGACGCACAAAAGCAAGGGGAGAGGGAGGGGACCTGGTGGAGGGAAGCACAACCGTTACGGCTGACGACCTCGTGCTACCCTGTCCTTGTGCGAGCATCCCAAGCCTCTTGGCCTTGTTTGCCCTCGATGGGACGAAGGCTGACGTTTCCCCCCCCGAATGGCTTTCATTGGGTATCGGGCAGGGAAGATGCCTCGACCCCGGACAGCGAGACAGTGGGGGTGTTGGTTTTGCATTCGCGCATGGTTCACTCTGTATATATCGCAGTTCGAAACACGGGTGGAGGAAACAGCATTGTATTCTTAGCACAGAGTATCTGCTTGGCAGGTACTCGCTAGACACCTCCTGTCACTGTTGTTTCGATGGGAATTTTCAGACTGCCATGGTTGTCCCAATAAGCCATCCCCCTCAGCAGAGTCCGTTCAATCTCCCCTCCTTAGCCCCGTGAGGAAGCCGACACGACATGCACCACCCCGCCCTCTTGGCTGGATTGACTGCAAATGAGCCTTCGTAGAAAAACGCCGTACTTGACCTAAACACTGCGCTAACAAACAGACAAATAAACAAATCCCAAACCCAAATGAAAAGTGGCCCCGCTGTTTTTCGGAAGTTGCTGTTTTCTTTTCCCTTTTTGCTTTTCAAAAGGTCACAAAGACAAGAGAGCCGCGCGTGAGAGAACAGAGCCCAAACAAGTGACTTGTATGTAGGCGGCGCGGAGGCGTGCCCAGTCGCCGCCCAGGGCATCAGAGTCAAGGGGCGGGCCAGCTGCTGCCTCACTCGACAACAGCGGCAGCGTTGTGCCAGTCATCTTGGTGGTCACCCGCATGCTCGCCGTAGTGGACAGGGGCGACCTTGAGGACCCTGTACCCGGGGGCGGAGCCCTTGCCGTCGCTGCTGAGCGAGGAGCTCCGCCTCTTGTGCCCGTCGCCGTCCTGCTTGGGCTGCTGCGCCTTTGGGAAGGACTCGGAGGTGACGGGCCCCAGGGGCAGGAAGGTCAGGGGCATGGAGCGGCGAGGGTCAGACATTGTGGGTGGTTGGTTGGCTGGTTGTAGAAGGGTGACAGGACAAGAAGGAGGCGAGTCGAGGCGAGTCGAGTCGAGCCTGGTGGAGGTGGGATGGATGTGATATAAGATACGGTATCAAGACGGGCGTGAGGCGTGGGCTAGGCTGGCTGCTGGCGGTTGCTGACCTGGCTGACTTGGGTGCTGAGGATTTTCTGTGATGGTGAACAACAAGAGGACAGAGGAAGGAGGCAGAGACAAAGGAGCTCGAGGGGGCGACTTTATATCTACAGACGGGGGAAGCGGATCTGCTTGCCCAATGCGCTGGCCCAGCGGGCTGGCGGGGTGTAGGCGGATCAAGGAAGGACGCTTGCACGCCGGTGCTGGTGTAAGGCCGGGTGGGCGTGTGGGTGCGAGAACGAGAGGTCGTGCGTCCCCTCGTCCCTGTCCGAGTCTGTTTATCTCTTGTGACACGGGCGGGCGGGCACAGCAGGGGATGGGGGATGGGGGATGGAGCGGGAGTGGATGAGATGTGGGCATCGACGCTGCACGATGCTGCACCTCGCAACCATCAGCCCCCTTCTTCTGAATCTTGTCGCTCTCCGCCAAGAGCCCTGGTCCGCCATGCCGCCCAGCAGAAGAAACACCTGTGGGTGGATATGCCCGTACCTCCGTTCCAGCGAGAAATAGTCATGGGATCCGCTCGCTGGTCGCGTCGAGCCCTCCGGGTGCCCTCCGGGGGTTTGTGACCCCTCCCTCCCCCCGTCGCAAGTTTCCCTCGCACGTCGCCCGCACGTCGCTCGCACGTCGCTCGCTCCTCACCCCTCGCAACGCACATGTCGTATCGTGTCATGTCCTGTGCGACCCCCCATCTGGCCTGTCCTGTCCTGCCATCAGGCCAATCTGGCTCTTGTGCTGCCCGAGCCCACACGTGGGGTCGGGCATTGGTGCTGGGCGAAAGGGAGCACCGCCGTGGGCATATGGGCAGATGGGCCCTCGTTATCCGAGCTCCGAGCGGGGCAAGTGGCCCTTGTGCCTATCCCCTATCAGAGGCGCTGCAGGATTTGCGCCACAGCCGAGGGAAAGCACGCGGTGCTGGGGCCACAGGGGCGACGTGGTGGGATGGGCATGTGTCCGACATCTGAACAGCCCGGAACAAGCAGCAACTAGTTAGTAGTGCATATAAATCAATCAATCAACCACATGTGGAGAAGACGATGCGGCTCCGCGAGGACTGAGAAAATGGCCTGGTCCCGTCCCCTTGGGCCCGGCCCAGAAACCTGGGGTCGGGTGCCCGGGCCCAGCTGGGCTCGCCATTGGCCCATCTGCCCGTCGCAAGAGGATTTCCCGGGACCACGCCCACGCACATCGACAACAACCCCACGACGTGCCGCCGCACCGCACCCGATCACCGACGACCACCCTGCCCCCCTTCGGCCCAACGGCAGCTACCGTAGTCTGCCTGACTCCAGCACCAGCCGCGGGTAGGGCTGATGGTGCGGGGCCCGCTCCTGGGGCGCACGACGTCCCAGCCGGCCTCGTAGCCGGCCCCTCGTCCGTGCTGTCCCCGAGGGCTCGTCACGCCTCGTCACGCCTCGTCACGGCTCTCCAAGGCCCTTCTCCCTCCAGCCTTGGTCCCTGAGTCCCCCTGCTGGCTGGCATCGTGTCAGTTGTCGGCAGCACCCGTGGCCATGTGCAGCATCTCGGCCGAGCAGGTTGGCAGCGTGGCGGCTTGGCCACGGAACCAGCCGCACGGCTAGCTACCTTTCTGATCCTTCCGCTCCGTGCTGCCTGGCACCACGCAGAGCCGTCTTTCTCCTGCCTTCCCCCCCTTTCATCTGGCTTAAGCTGCCCAGAATGCTCTTGCCCCCGGTGAAGTCGGCAGTGCCAAGGTCCAGGCTGGGCCCATTTGCGGTAGCAGGTGCTGGCGGTCCACGACGACAACCGAGTCACCAAGATGCATCTGGATGCGGTTGGGCTACAACTTGGTTCACACCAGACACCAGGCTCGGTGCCCCTGCAAGACGCAATGTATCGACAAGTACTCCTTAGGTCCCCCCAGGTCAACACCATTGTCCAGGCAGCGGTCCAACGGTGGGAGACATCGTTGCCGTCGGAGCTCTAGCCTGGGAGATCCCTCCTACTCAGCTCTTGCCCTGAGCCATGTCTGAGCCTGTGCTCCACAGCGGTCGTGTTGGCGGCCGACCCTGCAGCCTGACAAGTTGCGTGCCGTGACGAGCTGAGTCTGCTTGCAGCTCAAAAATTGACGGCACGCCCACGGCTCACTGGGAGACAAGATCCTGCCACATGGGGCTGTGACCTGAAGGGGAAGGCCAGAGCGCATCGTCAGCACGCCTCACAGCTGCAGGGTGACCGCGCCGTGGAGGCACCCCTGGCCATGCCCGGTCGAAAACCTGCTCCGTGTTCGAGGGCGCCATCATGCCATGATGAGGAACCAACATCGGACAGGGCGCAGTAAGTGGAGTGGTCGTTACGCTTCTTCCTTCCGATATCACGTCACATGGCGCAGGAGGGTGAAGGACTCACCCTTTCAGGCAGCTCAGCGGTCGGCTGACGGTTGTGATGTGCCTCGGTCTTGAACGTGATGGATGCTCGAAAGCCTAATACAGGGGTGCCATCCCGACCGACCTTGTCTGCAGGTATGGGCTGCAGGATGCGACCATGGTGCATATAGCGCGGTGCACTTGGGACAAGTGCGAGCTGGACACACACAAGTTCATCAGCTGTTGGCATCGTTGGACAAGAACAAGAAGTCATCTGCAAGATCGCCATAGAGCCAACACTCTCGCTCTGCTCCGGCCTGGACACACAACACTATGGACCTGGGCAGGGAGACGTCCTTCTGGCCGACTCGAACTGAACGATGATACCCAAGGGCGTGCATGGTCTGCGCGGAAGCGTGTACCCGGTCACACGGCCAGCCAACGCCGTTCCTCTCGAGTGAGCGTGATGGGAGATGACTAGTAGGTGGTCAAGGATCCCATTCCGGTCTGTATGTAACCCAAGGGAAGTTGGTTCTCAGGGGCGGTGATATCATGTTCAAGGGAAGGGGTGCACAGATCCCAGGTTATACCGATATGGCTGTAGATGATAGGGGCACCACAACGGGAATACATGCAGCCCACTCTCAGGCATCAGATATGGCAAACCGATCGGATTCTCATTTCAGTATCATCCAGGTCCGAAAAACGATGTTTGGGCTCTCCTCCCTTCCCCTCTTAGAGAGTGCTTCGGCGGCTATTCACAATGGCGCTCTCATCTCAGGCTTACCAACGTAGCAGGAGCGCCAAAAAGATCGGCTAAACAGGCACGACAATCCCAAAAGTCTGGAGACGCGCGCATCTTGCGCGTGTGTATGGACCCCGTGCAGCTTTTCTAATGAGCCTGTGGGGTCCACTCGGGACACCAACGCAGCCGACAATGCCATGGCTTCACCTTGGGGGAACTCGGCCGTCGGGCGCCAAGATTCATGTTCGTGATTGGTCAGAAAGCGCCATGCTGCGCTTCTGGCACGTTGGTCACAAAGTCGGCGGTACTTTGACGCCAGACGCCCATGCTGAGACTGAGGTGACGCACGCGATGGCAGTGTTACATCAAAATGAACGATCTGCTGCAGCTACCGAAGATGTGGTTGGTCCGCTCAATGCTACCAAAGCCGCCGTCGCTGGGCTGGAGCTGCATCTCATAACGCGAGAGCAGAACGTATGCGTGCAACCTTCCCAATCGAGTCACTTCGTTGGGTCCCTAGGGTCAGCTTGTACTGCCGTGTGTGCTGTACTAGATCCTGGGCCGAGCCCATGCGTGAGCTATATCTCCAAGATTCACGGACAGTTGAGCCCGAAAGCGAGTAGGGCTTTTGGGTATAGTCTGAGCGCTTGCTTGTTCCCTTTCGGTTGGAACTGCCGCAGCAGTGGCAAGCCAACCGCATGAGCAATACGTCAAGGTCTCCATGAACAATGCGATGTGATGCCCAGGAGACGAAAAATCAAGACATGAGATCTTGGTCCCAATAGTCGCAATGGCCGTCACCCTTGTCCTTAGTGTTCTAGAGGTACTCGTTGTCGAGGTGGCGGAGGCATGACTTTGGACCGAGATCAAGACACGGGGCGCGATTAGCGGGCATTTGCTATATCCGGGCGTGGGCTGCAGAATCGCAGGCCGGATGCGGTATATGGTCCATACTATGTAATGCCATTGACGAGCTTCAGGACCCGGATGACTTCTCAGGTAGCACAAGCGACAGTCACACAGCAACTTAGCCAGGTTCCCCGGGATAAGATGCGAGCGGTGCAGTTGGCAGCTGAAGCCGGCCATCCTGGCCAAGATGAGGCAGACTTCCGTCCCGAGCTTGGGAACGAAAAGGATGCTACAGGAAGTGCCTAATCGTAGTTGGCTGCAGCCCCGGTTGCCTTTGCGGCCGCATGTGGCTCCCCTGCAGTGCCGGTCCAGCCTTAAAAGGTGCAGATATGCTCTGCACTGCCACACACAACGTCCACTTACTGACATATCGACACCATGAAGACCAGGCCAGCAGGCAGAGACTGGCAGCAGCGCTGGCAACGGGCCCAGATGCTTTTCGTGACTAGTCTGGCTTCTCGGGTAACATGTCTGTTTCCACTGCGAGGAACGCGCCCTCCACTCGAAAGGACAAGACATTGAAAAACCAGAAATCTGCGACGCCTGCGCCGCGGCAGTGAGAGTGGAACTCGATGCTTTTGTGGAGCCGGCCGATTGTGGATATTTCGCACAAGGAAGGGCGTGAGGTTCTAGTGGGTATACCACGAGCGGGCAGGTCGAATTCCACCATGCAACTCAGTTCGAACATGAGATACACTGTGCCGCAGTTCGAACGGCAGTCGAGACAGCGATCTAATTCGTGTGGTATTTATCATACGATGGAGAAGGAAATGCAAGACCGGGGCAAGAAGCATGGCTGAAGCGGGGCGTAGCGAGCATGGCAATATCGTGGCTACCTGCTGGTAGGTACATACACGGCTTGGCTGGGTCGTGGAGGCGCGGGTGTGGGGAGAAGTGTGGGATATTGGGTGTGTTGAATGTTGTTTGCTGATACGCGAGAATGAAAAGTTGTGGCTCCAGGGACAAGGAGATGAAGTGCCGGCTCCTGAGTGGAACAAAGAGCACGGCACGGGGACAAGTGAGGAAGGTGATGAATGAAGTGCGATGTGTGCAATTAGGTGGCCTCGACGACGTGCAGAGCACACACACCTGTGTCCGGGCCTGGAGCCGCCGGGGGAAGGGGGAGGATATCCGCGAGCACAGGGCAGCCTTGTCGAGGAGGAGACGAGATGAGGAGAGTTGGGATGAGCGCGAGATGAGATCAATGGTGTAGACAGTACGTGATGTGCCGAAGTCGTGTGATTTGCATACTGTATCTCGAGAGAGAGCCCCGATGCAGCTAGACGGCGTGGGGAAGCTTGCAGGCAAACGGGGTCGCAAGGGGGTCATATCTGGGCAAGGAGGCCTGGTCGCCAGCAAGATGAGAAGGAAATGCCAGAAACGCCATGGGGGGTGGAGGTGGAGTTGGAGCTGAGTGGGCGGACGGACGGTGGACTGCAGCCGGTGGACGGGCCACACGTTCTTGACGGATGCGATGGAACGGATCATGGGCCATGGTCAGGGAAGCCAGCAACAACACTGATCCATCCATCCTGCCCATCTTGTCATCCCGCTGCGACCCGTGATTGCTTCGGCCGTGCCTACCTGCCTGCCCTCCTCCCTGCCTACATGGCACTTTAATACAGCTAGCCAGCCTACCTTGCTACCTGGAAACGGTCCACTGTAGCCGTAGAGCACGGTGCATGATGGTGCACAGACCTCATGCCTCAAGTCTCTCCGTCCATCTCTCTTTGTGTCTGTCTGAGGAAGGGAAGGGCGGGCTCTCACCTGGGCACCTGCAGTCCCTGATCTTGCAAATTCCTTGGGTCCCAGCCAGGCACGTCAGGAAGGAGCAACGGCACAAAGCATCGGCGTGGCAGGGGCCAATCCTTCCAACCAGACTCACCTCAGGCACTGGGGGACGGTGTACCTAGGTACACAGTAGGATCCGGGTTGTGCTGGCCCTGGCAATCAACAGGCAGATTGACCTGTGATTCAACACGAAAACCGAGGAACAAGACACGGTCGATTGCACAGTAGACGCGTCGCGGCCGAGGGGGAACGGGCAGGGTGGGATGGACGGAACTGGAGATGGAGACGAACATGAGCGGCAGACAGAGGCCATCTGGAGAAGGAGCTCAGTCTATTGCGTCCAACATCCCCCCTTTCCTCCCTCTCGTCCCGATATCACTGATCCCACATCACTTGGCAGCTGCTGGCTCGCCTCGGCTGCACTTGACCTCTGCCCTCGCGCGCCGTCTCTGGTCTTGGGCTCGATCTTCATCTTGTCCAGATGTGGCTCCACTGCTGCCGGTATCGAGGCCCCCAAGGTGTGATGGTTGCCCTCTCTTCCACTTCAATCTCTCTTGTCTTTCCCCATCCGTTCGTTCGTCGTCTGCCAGTTGGCCCGGGCTCGGCCAAACCCTCCCCCCCCCTGATCATGGTCCAGCACGGAGCGAGGACAGTATCATACTGTGCGTGCTGCACTTAGGTTCACGACATGCCTAGGCACAGCGTCCTATTCGACAGGCATCGCCCAGGTAGCTACTTCAAGTAGCTAGTGGTGCTGCCGGGTGTCACCTGGGCGCCAGAGAGGCAGAGGCAAGTTCCCGGCCATGGCAACGCCCAAGTGCATCCGCGGCAGACTGTAGGGTCCACTCTGCCACTCTGCCACTCTGCCACTCTGCCTCATCAATCCGGCGCCCCACAGCCGTTGCGACCGTCCGTGCGTTGGCCTAGCCTTAAGCGCCGTCCCGATGCTACAGTACATGCCCAGGTACCTGGCTACCTTGGGACCCTGGCCGGGCAGGCGACGTCCTGACCCTGCCTTCCCACTCACCACTCGATATCGGACCCGATCATCCTGTCTTCTTCCTCATTCCGGTCCCCTACTCTTTGATCCCGACACGGCTGCGTCGAGTGGCAACTAGATCAAACAGGCACTGGGTATCGAGGCACCGTGGAGCACTCTCTGGACAGTACTGTACTGTGCGACCCCAACGTCAACCCCCTGGCACCTGCCACACCTGCCACATTTCGGCGACCTTCCCTGGCGTCACTGTGTCCGACGAAGCTGTCTTCTCCGGCCGCCCACTTGGCCAGCCAATGCGTTCGTCAACGTGGGTCCGGGCCCGCGCGTTGACAGGCGATGAGCACGACGGCACCATGTCGTGTGTCGTAGGACGAACGGGACAGCGCGGGCCATGAAGCCTGCACCTTTCCTACAGTAGGTAGGAGGGCAAGGGCAACAGCAGCACGGGTTGGAAGCACGGGCTGGGAGCACGGGGGCCCTGCGAGAACCCCATCCTGCTACAAGTACCCGCTGCCCAGGGCAAGGTGTGCACGTCCGGTTGAGGCTCTCCAGATCCAGCGCCCAACGCCCAGCTGTCACCGGTGTTCCGTGGCTGAAGCCTGCCCTGCTGCGCTGCTCCGTACTCGACCTCGTCGCCCGTCCACATATGTTCACACGTCTCCTTACACCGCAGAAAGGTCCTGATGGCCAACAAGTGAAAGCCTTGTTGGCCGCGCTCAATCGTCCCCGAGACCTGCACCGTACCTTTACCCTGCCCATAGATGTTGGTCTGCAACCAACAAGGGCTTCGACATGGAACCTTCTTCCCCACCGGAGTGAGTGCGAGGTCAACCATCGGGTGCCCAAGGGTGCCGAGCACGAACATACAAAACTGTGATGCCATGTCTGACCAAGTCTAGCCAAGAATAGCTACGACCCTCCAGCCTGCTATCGGTCGTCGGACCCAACACGTCGCTGGTGTTGTCGAACGCGGTCTTCCTGTCTACCGTGGTTTTGATTGAGCAACGCTGAAATATATGAGCCAGACAAGAACCTACCGGCGAGAGTCTGGAGATCTGCAGGACCATATCACACTGACACTAATAGAGGCGATAGAGCGGTCGAATTGAGCAGAAGCTTGTGACTGCGCTCTCTAGAAATGCTCGCACACCTCTGTCGTTGAGGAAGTTGGCAAATATGCTGTTTTCATCATGAGCACAGCGCCCCACCACCGTCGACCTGTGGATTAGACCCGGTGATGATATTGCTGAATGCAGGCCCAGGGCGGACATTGCAGTCAGAGGGACCTTCACCTAGGGCTTAAAATAAGAGCTATCTTGCTGTCGTCCAGGTGGGAGCTGAATGACGCTGCGGACCCTGCACCTCCACGGCACTCCAGTCACTCGGACGAGTCTGCAGTTGCAGCTTGGAGGGATTCCAAATACTGTAGATGCGGGCCCAGATCGGATCCGCACGTTGTTGTTGGTGAGCAGCCTCTCTCCGGACCGCAATTGGGTAGGGAAGTACCAAGCCCGCAACACCATCAGCAGTGATGCCGCCCGCAAAGAAGGTTCAAGTGAAGTGTTGCCCAACAGCGACGGCCGCGTACTTGTGTATGCTGTGGCCTGTTGTTTTTGTCACGTCGGCTCCGGGGGCCCTTCCTTACAGGCCGGATCCCTGCCGGCGGCCATTGACATTCTTGAGGGCAAGCACATCGGCCACAATTAGCGGAGCTGGCAGACAACAAATTAAATTGCAAGAACACGGCTTCATGTTGAGCAGTGAAAAGATCCCGTGTTGACGATTCCGTTTAGGAAATTGGCCAGGTCCACTAGTAATGACCCGCCTACACAACCCCGGCAAATCGATGGACGTGGGTTATTATCTGAGCGACCCAACGCCTCCCCCCCCCCCAAGTCTTACTCTGCACGGCGGCCCGTACAACTCATTTCTTGGTTCGGGTACAGCCTTTGGACCGTTAAGTACTGTTCAAGTACTCCGCCGCCCTCTGCCTGTCCATGCCGTTCCCACAACCTCTCCTGAGGGTCTCCAGAAAGCCCATCGCTATGCGGCCACTCTGGTCACTCTTTCAACCGCATGACGTACCAAGCCGGAGACGCTAACAACCAACCGCAAGGAGACAGAGTCACCGGCAGCTGCAACACACAACTCTGCCCTCTGTAGATTGCTTCGGTTGAGCTGCTGAACGGCATGGCATGGACACCAACAGCTCGCCTTCGTCTTCTCCACTTCACCACTGCACACAGACTGACCAGAGGTTCACACTCTGCTTCTTTCCATGTTTTGGCAAGCATATAAAGACGCAGGGCTGTTCCTCCTGTTCAGAACTTCAAGTCGAGCACCACCATCACCATCACCCTCACTATCCTCATACCCACCACCAAACTCCTGTACCGCGGCCTTCCAACTTGGAGACCCTCGCAAACGCACATCTGAGCCAGGTTTCCCGGGCTCCTAAAAAGGCACTCGTCTCTCGCACACACCTCACAGGATACAATCCTGCCAGTCTTTGGTTGCCCACGACCCAGCTTACTTCCTACCCCTCGTCAACGCCATACGATTTCTTACGAGACTTGAAGGCTATATCCAGTCACAAGCCATCATGTGCCGCATTGAACAGCACCATTTCGCTTGTGGCAACGTGATGGAGTATCGCTACTCTACTCACACCAAACCTTGCAACGGTAACTGCCCCACATACGACTGCACAATCGAACCGAAGTGGTTCACCACCAAGTGCACGGATCGGAGCCACTGTCAATAACGGCCAATCCAGCCAAAGTGATGCCGAAATGGAACGTCTGTTGTTTGTGAGTACGCACTGAGTCCTCGCCTTGGCGGGTGTCCTGTTCGGGATGGGTCTGACCGATAAGTCGACAGCGGCCATATTTGGGAAGGTTAGACGACACGTGCGGCGAGCAATCGTCCATTTCGTTGTGATTCGGATTTGAGCAGCTCATCTGATATCACGATCCACTCTTGGGTGGATATGATAAATCTCTCTGATTCTTTTCTTCTTTTCTTTTCTCCTTCTTTTCTTCTTTCTCACCTTGATGTTTGGGGAATTCTCGGCAGGATGCAGTGATGACGGGACTTTGCCTGTTTGTCTTTCATTTTCTAACGTACGACATCATGTTGACACCGTCGCTGGAGGTTTCATGACCGAGAGGGCAAGGCGAGGCGGATAGATCTTGCGATGGCCAACTTTGTAATTGTGGTTGAGAGCTGGTTATGTCCCTGGATACTCTGCTGAAGCTACAATTTCGCTACTTAACGACGGGCCTTCTCTGCTTGTACAGCATGTCGGCACGGTAGAATACCACCACCTCCCCTCCTCAATCTATCTAGATATCTGCTCAATGCACACCGATTGCTTCACTACACTAAATTCACATGCAATGGCGGTAGTATGTGTCTGATGAGTGCCTTGATGAGTCGTCTGTCTGTTCAGTACCGATGCAGTGCTCACTGGGTGCCTGGAACCGCACTTGGGCATCGTCATAGGTGTAAATTTGAGACTTCTGCTGCCACTCTCAAGTGGCTCAAGGGCCCAGGTGTTGGCTGTGATGACTGGCCAGGTGAGGCTGAATGACCATGTCGGACAGACCTGTCTGCTAGATGATTGGATGGCTGAACGGTTGAACGGCCGATCAGGGGGTGTAAGCTGGGCCGCGCTTAGTGACGAATTAGAATGAAGCGAGGGTTGCTGTATCACGCATGAGGGGGGGGGTTTGATGGTGTCTGAACGTTGAACTTCAGACCTCTGATGCCTGCACACGAGCGAACAAGTATACCTACGTCCCGCGTGCAAACTATCTGGCAATTGCAGGCTGTACTGTCTACCTCCTGAATTCCCCCCCACCCCCCCCCGACATCAACCCGGGTAGATACCAACTCAGATGGCTATATGTGTGCAGGTGTGCCCAATGTAGATACATATCTGAGCTGGGCACAGGTTTAGGGGTTAGGGGTTGAGCTAGTGGCGGTGCGGGTAGGAGTCGGGGTGGGGTTGGTTGCCTTGACCAAGAGCTTGGGATGCCAGCACACGCCGCAGGAAGTGGACTTAGCAATGGCAGGAGGATCGAACGGCATGTCAGAGCTGTAAGAACGAGATGAGAAGACAAGGCGATGGGCCAATAAGAACGAAGACGATCATGCAGACAAGAATGTGAACGGCGCCGCTGTTTTCAGTGCAGTCAGCGCACATTCGTCCATGGTTCCACGGGTCCAGCCGTCGGTTGTCCCATGCACGTGGCCGCGTTACTGCGCACCTGCCCGCCTGCCTGCCTGTGACTAAGAGTCGGTGCAACATATCGCGCGGCACGGCAAGCCGGTGGCCGTGCAAAGTGTCGCCTGTGCCTGTGCCTATGCCTGTGCCTAGCATGATGGACCTCATCTGCCGCCTGCTGTTGGCTGGCTGGAGAGTTTCAAAAAAAAATCAAATAACAAAAAGGTCAGCTACCTAGGTAGGTAGGTTGGTCTGTTTGTCTGTCTGTCTGTCTGTCTGGTCGTCTAAAATCTGCCCTCTGGACTCCTACAGGGCTACCAACCCAAGGTGTAGCCTAGGACGTGGCTGTACCAGAACACCCGGACGCCGTGTGTGGTCGACATGTACGTGTGGTTGGTACGCATGGGATGCAGGGGTGTGAGGTGCAAGGATGCGAATTACACGTGCATGCATGTACTGTACGTACATGCGAGATGTGATATCTAGGTACATGCCTCAGGTACAGCAGCCCCCCTGTCGGCCTCCCAGCCCCTGCCGCTTCTCACTGCCATCACCACCGGCCATCTCCTCCTCCGCTCCCGATCCCCCCCCCCACTTCCTCAGCCTAAAACCCACCAGCGAGAGGTGCCTAACTGTATTTTCTTGCTTTGAGCGTTATGTTTCTTGCTCATACACTTTTTACTCCGGACATGAGCCTTGAGAAGGAGTTAGATGGCCTTCATCAGTTGTCGAAAATGAAGCAATGCAGCTCTCAGTGGCACGCATGATGCGTTCATCATGTGATGACATGCGGCGCAAAATATTCCGTGCCGAAGGATCTAGCGCATGAAGCTTTGGCTGTGTGCGTTGCCAAGGCCAAATGCGGTATGCACAGGGCCTGCAAGAGCCGCGTCGCATGCCGTCGTATCCCATCGTATCCTATCCCATCGCTCTACGGCTTTGGGCTTTGGGCTTTGGGCTGTGGGCACAAAGCGAGATATTCCAACAGCAACAAGCAACATCACAGATGCGCCGCTCCAACAGATCAAAAGCAGCATAGGTAACTGCCTGGCCCGCACTTCTGTCCCACATAGTACCGCCTCATGGCACGCTAGCCAACACTGCATGGCAGCATCTTGCTTGGACGTTCGGCAACCTGCTCAAGCCCCACCGAGCAACGTCTCACCACAGCCGTTGCTGTTAGACGCAGCTCCTCGTATGTATGCGCTCAACCTTGTGTTGCGTCGGGGACAGGCCACATCAGCTGCCTAATAACACGGCCCAACAGACTGTCAGATAGCCAGCCTGTTCCAAGGCCTTCCGCCGGCTGTATTTCGCCCCTCGCCAATGTGTCATTGTCCACCGGCACACACGCACACTCGACAGGCACTCAAGCAGGTGGCCTGGCCTGCAAGAGGTGCAGCCCAGCATTAAGATCGTGGTGTAACGAGGTCTTGCTGATTATTAGCTAGGTCTAGGGAGTTCCTATCAAACTCAAATATACCCTGCCCACATCCACAAGCGACGTCAAACGAGCTCGGTGCACACTGATCGTTTCTTAGACAATAGCGATGTTACCGCAACAGGGGGGGTCAACCCCTGCATTTTCCCCGGCACACTGTCAGCACTAGAGGATCGTCCTGAAGAGTAATAGAGTTTTGGCCATCATTCACTTCGACCCCACCCAGCCGGGCAGGAAGCGCGGTGCATTACAGCATTGCATTGGCCGCTCAGTGGGTTGGCAGATTGCGTGCCCCGTAGCCCCTGTTCTGGCTGGCTGACGGTCTTGCCGCTCTGCAGGCGGCGTGTAAAGATCGGACGAGGCTCACAATAGACGCTCTGAATGCAACGGTACATGGCTTCTGCGTTGCGAGGTACTTGCAAGGATACGTGCAGGTTACAATCGACTTCGAGGCCAGGCATCAGGTCGCCAGCTGACTTGAACATCAGGACCTGAGAAGAACCTAAGGGACACGCGAGTTCACAGCAGCCACTCGTTCATTCCGACCTTTACAAAATATCAATCAGCAGCCCACACATCTTTGCTGAGCAAGTTGCCTATTACCATGCAGCATTCCATTTGTTCGATTTGGAAGCGCGGCTGCAGTCAGAAGGGAGCAAATTGCCCGTGATCATCGCCAACCAACATCCTCATCAATCCAGCAAGGGTCGCCATTGGGTCTCTTCACCCGTGGCGAGCTGCAAGTCTGCCCTGCGTGGTGTTGGGTCGTGGACAATCGCGGCCCACGGCCGTACCAATGCGGCCTGCGTTGTTTTTTGAAAGACAAAAGGGAAGACGCTTGTGGATCAAATGGATCATTAGCTCTCCGATGTGTCGACGCATCCGAGCGGCACGGTCTATCACACTCATCAGCAGACGTGTATTTTCTGTGACTATATATATATGGTGACTACACGGTTGTGCTTCGTCAACGAACACGCCCAGCAGCATGTTGAGTGGTTGGTAATCACTATCAATCGTACCACGACCACTCACCATCCAGTTGCTTGTAGAGGCTGTCTTAATGGGTCACTGGTAAAGCTCACTCCGGAGGCTTGACAGGATTTGGGCATCCCGGTGCATTCACTTGATGTGTACTCAATGAGGATGATGTGGACAACAGCTTAGTACCGACACAAGCCCCAAATCGCAAGCAGTTAATGCGGTACATTACAAGAGTGACGTATCAAAATAAAGATTTGATGGGCGGAGTGGATGGCTCCATGGTCCCAAGACGGGAACCATTAGAAGTATTTGTGACCGCTTGGATATGCCCGTTGAAGAAATCTCAATACAGACCATTCCGAGGTAGGTACTTTTCATTGGGCTATGATCACCTCCGGGGGGAAGGGGGGACGACAGCCTGTCTTTTTTCCTTACCTATGCAACGTGGCCACCAACAACCACGCCCGCGCCCACCTCCAGGTCCTTGCCCACACCACTTCAGCTTGGCCACCACTAATCTAGCCTTCCTAGAGGCTCGAGTTTGCACCACACCGCATCTACTTCAAATTGCCCTGGGCGTGACAGATACAGATGACTCGTGCTCCACACCTTCTTCTTAGAGGCGTGCTGGGAAACAATTTGCTCGCTTGTCTGAGGACGATTCCCGAGATTTCTCCATCCTTCACGTTGCCTTACAGAGTCTCGGCCACCCAATCAAGTTGAGCAAGCACGCATACACTTACTAATACCTCACAGTGACTCGGGAGCTCGAGTGTGTGTGTGTGCGCGCGCGCGTATGTGCGCGTGTGCGTGTGTCAGGTCACATCGCCACTAACCATATCCTTATCCAAGTTGGAAGATCGATCATACCATCTGGACTGCAGAACAGCGGCCCAGCTCACATGAATCAGGCGTGTGACAAGCTCTCCCTGTCTGTTAGATACCACAAGACCAGGCAAGTGTGTTTATAGTTTTGCTGTGGTGTAGTCCCGAGTATTGTGAGAACAACTACCTCCCGATTTTGCCTCTCCTCTTGTCAGTGCCCCCATTCTCTCAAGAAGCATATCCAGGAGATAATCTGTTCCACCATGGACTTAGTCTAACGGGGAATCAGGAATCTTTTTGGGGGTTACAGGATAGAATTGGTTGCATGTCCAAGCAAACACCACCTTATGATTATGAATAATCAGCGGTGTGCCGCGAGTGGCCTTCTCGCACACGCACATACCAAGACTTCAATCATGGAGCTTACGAATGAACTTATCTCCATCCTTAAATGAGGCTACTGAGGGCATTCAAACCTGGCTTGAAGGGTTGAAGTATCGGCTGGCTCAATAGTGCAACAAGGAAATGTTGAGATTTTGACGAGGATCCTGTGCCTTCTCGCCGAGACAACTTAGATTTGAATGTAAGTGTGCCATACAAAGGTTTGCTTAAGCTTTACGGGTTGATTTTGTCGCATTTTGATCATAGCACAGCATGTCAGGAGTTTCAGGTCATACAAATATCTAAAATGCACATGAATATATCGTTGGCTGGTTGTTTACAATTGCTCGGCTCATTCAGGTCATTTGCCTCCCTCAACAGCTGAGAAACTTAGAATTCATTTCTATAGACCTATGTGTCTGCAAGTCCATTTGAACTGGGTAGCTAGTGCGATGAAGATCAGAAATAGACAACACGGCATTGACCCTGTCCTCCCAGATTTTGGTTGAAGGAAGTAATTTCATACCTGGGAGCACTTTTCTTATATCTCGTCACGCTAAGCAATTGTTGAAAGCCGAAATGGCACGTTAAATGGCAAGTAAGAGGGCTGGAAAACTGTGCAGTTTGAAGAACTTCCACTAGCAGAGAATTTGCTTACGGAGCGAGGGACAACGGCCGATAAATTTTCCCGGATGTGTTGTTGTGTAGTTGGATCTGTGTCCTGGTGCTGGTCAAAGGTGGTGAACATTGAATCAAACGGAAAGAGGCCACGAGTCGGAAATGCATGATTTATAACTCATCAGTACAAGGCACACGTATGCATCGCTCTTCTTGAACCATTTCTTGGTAAATGAGGGACGTGTCCCAATGAGAGACTGATCCAACAAATGTAGTTTTCAGATATCATGACTTAAGTTGTTCTTGGGCAACTAGCTCATGTCGCTCCTCCACCTGGACTGGCTCCTCAAATCTTTCACTTCGGTAGGGATCTATATGTATATCTTTCGGGAGGACTCTGATACTAAACTGGGTTGGATATGGACTTTCCTGTCTTTGGCTGAGTCCGAAGGAGCCTTGCAAGGGATCGAACACCCCCAGAAGCTTTTTGGTGGAATAACATCATGAATTTGACAGGTGGATGGTTTTCATTGTTGAGTAGGTTGGTACCCAGTTGTAAGAGCGACAACTGGTCAACGCATGCCACTGTATCCATGGTCCCGACTGTATCCTTTGTCAGTTCAGCAGCAGCGTTCTGTTCTCATCCCAATATACGGACATCGACCTGCCAGTTGCCTATGCCCGTTCTGATTTTCGCCATCGCTGCTACGAGGCAGACCCCTCGAGATATAGCGTGACTTGTACAGTAGCAAGCATCATCTCTACCATCAGATCTGCCACAATTTTCATTGATAATCAGCCATCTCTGCTACAGAACTGTGAGAACTTGTACGTTTTAGCCCTATTTGATACATCAGATTGCAGCAAATTTACTTGAGTGGGCACTCTTTTAATTATCTGGATGTAGACGTAGGGCAACGTCGCCGCTTTAACGCCTGGTTCGCCGTCATTGCGGTGCGGAAATATCCGGATGAACCTCAGCCCAACATGAGGTACCGTATTGCCAGATATATACTGCGTATGGTGTTTGATGAGTCTGCCTGTAAGTGCAATGTTCCCCAAAGAGAAAGATAGCTAAAGCCGTCATTGCAGACAGAGGTGCTCTTCCTTGCTGCAATTTTGGCTTCCTCAGATACGCAGAGCAGTGACATCTGCTGCTCCTAGGACACTTCTCTCACGTAGGAAAGGCCCGAGCGATGCAGACCATAGATTCAGATGACACCATGCGCAATAGCAAACCTGAAGCAGCAGCGATGCAAACCACGAAAGGCGTGCCGTTCGTGGCCCGGACCATACCAGCTTCGGTCGTTTTCACGTCCCCGCCTATCTCAACAATGACCTCTCCTCGACAGCCCGACGAATGCTGGTCTCGCTTGCTCCATACCTCCTTGTGAGCTCCTCGACATCAACACTCGCCCACTGTCTGGTACCCCGACCACGGCCACCGGCTTCTTGCTCGATGCGAAGCGGACACCAGCCATCCATAGCCTTTAGGCGACCCGGGGATCTCACTGGCAAATACACCCTCAGCCGCGCCACCTCTAGATCAGGGTCGCGGAGCAGTCTGAGGAGTATGGTCGCTGGAGCCGATGTCCATAGTGCCCCCCGCTTGTCAGCGCCCTGCTGCTCCAGGTGGAACACCCTGATATCCAGGTGCCTGAGGTCGCCGTTCAGGATCATATCCTGCAGGCAGGGCGCGACAAAGTCCCCCAGCGAGCCACCGAGGCGTTGTACGTAGAGGACCAGGCGCCTCATGCGCCTGCGGGAGTGGAGGTAGTGCGTCGTGCTCGCACAGCCGGCTGGGCCCTTCCGGCGCAACGACTGTTGCTGTGGGACCAAGACGCCCTGCGTGCTCAGCGCATCAAACAGCGTGGACCTGCGTACGCCGGCGTACAGATAGAACGTGTTCTCCCCAAAGAACAAGCTCGACGCCTCCCTGTAGAATGTCTGGCTGACAAGGAAGTAGTTCACTGGCCAGCCGACCCGAGGTTCGTCGTCGCTGTCGTCGCCTTCACACTCGTCGCCGTCGCCATTGTCAGAACTGTCGTCATGCTCACTCGGCTCCGTATCTCTGTCGGGGAAACAGTGGCGTTCGCCTAGATGAATACCGTCGGGCTTGACCACCAGGTGGGCGAGGATCTGTTCTCTCAGCTCGCCCGGCAGCTCAAAGAAACAATCAAACCTTCGGTTCTCCATGGCAAGACTGCAACGTGTAGTGTCCAGCGGCTTGGGCTGTTGACTGGGAATGTTTGAGGACAAGGGGTCTCGGGATGGGGAATCAAGTTTAGCGGTTTTACTTACTCAGCGGGGTCTGCATTGGCTGGGTTGGACCGCCCAGGAATCCAGAGGTCTACAACGACACACATGTCAGCGGAAGGACAGGACCATGAATTGCCCAGGGAGATAGATATGCGACAAAGTGGTCTTCGTGTGTTGCTTGTCACAGGATGATGATGTTGATGCCCGCTGGTAGGCATCAACTCTGGCTCGACCCATGCAAGGAGCAACCCCATCAAGTATGAAAACGGTCCTCATAGCGCACCGTCACCCTCGGCCTACCGTGGTGCGCAACAAGTGAATGAGTAAGGCTTGCTGTCCGAGAGGTTGGCAAGTTGGCAGACGGTCCGCAAAACCCACAATCTTCAACGTGTGCACGTACAGTATCCAGGCAACCCCTCGTCGTCTGTGCAAAGTGCAGCTACTGTATGATATCAACTGCACCACTTTTCGCATCCTACAAGTATTACACGTCAGCCCTGTGACAGTGTTTCTGAACACTTCTTGGAAGACTTTGCATTCCCTCTAATTCCCACTCGACACTTATCCGAACAAGTATCTATACAGCCGACTGTTTTCCTTAATCAGGGCCTCCTCTGCACACAAAAACACAATGGCCACCGTCGAACAAATCCAGAAGTCCGCCACCGCCGCCGCACAGAGCCTGATTGCTTCTGATGCAAAGACAACCAGTACGTTGATAGCCGCCGTCAGCGAGCATCACCTCGGCTGTCTTGTACTGACCAAGAACTGCAGTGGCTGGAAAGCAGCCCCAAGAGATGAAGGAGCACGCGGCAGAAGTCCTCAACGCTGCCATCCCAACGGTGCACGGGTGCGTTGAGGCGCTTGCGAAGGACCCTAGGCAGCTGGAGGCCGAAGACGCCGACGTGCTAGCTATACGGGCTGTCACCTTGACCGCATTCGGCACCCCAATTGGAAGTACCTCGTCTAAGAGGAAGTAAGGTGCTCTCTTGAAGTGACTCTCCAGCCATCCGCGACTGTGGCAAAGGGGGCCTGGTATAACAAGCTTGGAAGAGCTGTCGCCGAAGTTGCCGAGGTGAACTCAGTAAGGGCCATTGGGAGGCAGGCCGTGGGCGACGATGGGACGTGTGACCTCAGTCGAGTACGCGGATGCTTGCTGGTGGTCGAGTCAGCGTGTGCCCAAGTGCTTATTGTAGGCCGGCGTCGTTGCCTCCTGCCCCCACTCGCTACTCACCACGGCAGCTCGGCGAAGGTATCACGGGGGGAGTTGAGGCATTGCTCCGGATGCTCTTGCGAACAGTAGAAACAAACTTGTCCAACTTTACAGATGGCCGACGTGGTACAGACACCAGGTTTAGCGATCAACGGCCCAAAACTCAGTTGCAGCGTCTTACAAAAGACATCTGCACAGTTATATCCACAGAAGCGTGGTGACGCCTTTTAATGATGACCCATTGAACTCCACAGTAACCTTGACCCAATGAACCCAGTAACCCCATGGCCCTGCACACCCGCAGCGCCGTGAGCCCTAGCCAGCGGGTGTACCTCTCACCGTCCGCATGTCTCCGCCAAATGTGAATTATTCACCACTATCGCATGGACGAGCAACCACCAGCAGTGTTTGGACCTATCGGGCCCGAGCTTTAAATTCAGGAGCATGTATGCGGGTTGATGCTTCCGGCCGGTCTGGCTCGATTATTTCAGAATAGCCGGAGTTCTCCAAGACACATGAGACTTCAGTGTTGGGGCCCAGTGCCAATCCGCACCCATCGCGCCCTTAATCATGTTCTTCGGTCGCTTTGCGGCTCACGCTCGCAATGAAATTCTGGTACTGCTCGTCCTCGTTGACAGTCCTCTTGCCACCGTGCTTCAGCGCGTGGGGCTTCGCAGACAGCTGCTTTATCGTCTTGTCCTTCTTCCACGTAAGGCCCTTCTTCCATAATTCCGGGTCTTCAACGTCGGGGGTCGCGTTGCCCGATTCATCGGCTTTGTTTTCCTTCTCGGATCCGTGCCCATCCTCCTTTGCCTCCCTCTCGGGTTTCGGAAGGCGCATTGCCAATAAAATGTACTCCGCGCGCGTCATATTGTCCATCACATCTTCCATGTAGCGCTTGACCTCTTCCGCCGGGGCCACAACCCTCGAGAAATATTCCAGAGTCCTGGGTTGGGTCGAGGAGATCCTGATGGTCACAGGTTGGTAGTAATCGAGCTTCGGGTCGCCACCGTACTCAGATGTACTCCCTTTTCTGACAATAAGGAAGGACGCGATGACCTGAGTTCCACTCGGCGTCTGAACTTGCTCTGCGATACTGAACCTGGGGAACAAGTATCTGTCGCCATTTCCGCCCGAGAACTCGAAAACAAGTGCTGAAACATCAGGCTTCACCACCGGAGGCGGGCCCTTGGAGCGGAGGGCTTGCTGCGGCGGCGGTGGCGGCGGTGCTTGCTGCATGCCAGGTGATTGGGCGCCCGGTGTCCCGTTGGGTCTGGCAGATGCACCCGCCGACTGAGGCTTCTGTTGCCCGAGCTGATCCTTCAGACGATCCAGAGTCTCCTTCAGGTCAGTGGCATCTGAGAACTCGGGGTTATTCTTGGCTATGCGTCGCACCCGCTCCAGAGTTTTGGGGTCGTCGAGCGCGTTCTTCACCAGAGCGACAACCAGAGGATCACTGCCCGAGGGTGGCGCGAGGTCAGCAGACGTCTGTTTTGGGTTCGACCTGAGCACTATGGCAATGATGGCATCGACTTCATCAGCAAAGTAGCGCACGCTCCTGCCATCGACCAGAAGTCGGTCCGCTGACGGGCCCTTCAATGCCCCTTTGCGCTTGCTCTCCGCAGTGATCTGGTCAATTATTGCCTGGAAGCGGGCGAGCTCGTCCTTTGGAGCGTTGCCGTTGGCCACTCGCTTCATCAAATCGCGTAATTGCGGGTCCTCGTTCGCTTTCTCAGCCAGCGTGACGATGATGGGATCGGCCCCGACGGGAGGGCCGGGAGGTCGATTTGGAGGGTTTTGAGGAGGCAGGTGGCGCGAGCTGCCTTGCGGTGGAGTAGATACACCGGCCATTGGCGCAGGGGCGGGGACGGGGCCATGTTGTGGCGGAAACGTGCTGGTACTCGGGGCTGCAGCCGAGCTCGATGGCGCTGGTGATGATGATGACGGTGCTGGCTGAGGCATCTGCGGGGCCAGGGGTGCCAGGGGGGTCGAAGCCGCCGCGGCCGGTGCTGGAAATGCTTCGTGAGGGGAGGTTGAAGGGCCTGCAGCGCGAGGGGACATGTTCGGTTTCGCCGTCGCCGGGACATGAGCGCCTTGAGGAGTCAAAGATGGCTGCTGTGCAGCAAGCGGTGCTGATGTCTGTGGCTGCAACAGGTTTCCGGCCTGAGGGGCTACAGAGGACATGGCTGAGGGTGTGGGAGCGGATGGCACCGGATTTGAGGCATTCTGTGTCCGATCGGGCGCGGGTGTAGCTGAGGGCGTCGCAGGCTTGGACAAGGGTGTAGGAGGTGGAGGCATGGCACCATTGGGGGGGCCATACTGCAGGATTGGGCGAAAGGCGGGTTGAGGCGCAGGTTTGTTGGGGTCTTTGACAGCATAGACGGTCGCCTCGAAGTAGTGCGGTTCGAGAGAGATTGTGACCTGGCCGATCTTGGTCATGGTATCCTTGGGGGGGTTTTTGGCATCCTCCAGCACGACGCCCTTCTTCTTTGTTGGTTTCGTCCAGTACTTCTCGAAGAGCCCATCGCCAATCCATCTCTGGCGCGACCGGGAGAGTGACTCGGCCAAGACGCCGCTGTGAGAAGCAAAGTCAGGCATTAGTCGAGGCAGGCAGGGAAGGGGAGGGGGGCAGGGTGGGCGGCGACACGGTACCTCTCTTGTATGGACTGGTAGTCTTTCTGGGGTGGAGTTGCAGATTGCGCAGCGCCCTCGATGGTAGGCAGAGGTTTTCCAGGGTGGATGGAGGTGGGCAACGGGGGAGGCGGGGGCTTCTGAGGCTCGTCGACAGGGTCGGGCGCAGGAGTGGTGTTGAGCGCGCTCAAAGGGGTGGCGGGAAGGAGGTCGGGAGGCGTCGAGGTTCTGCTCTTCTTTGCGGCCTGCTCGACGCGCGCAGCAGCACGCGCCGGCACCCTCCTCTTCCTTTCCATGGCGGCGAGGGATGGGGCGAGGGCGTGGGCGAGAGCAGTCGAGTCGCGCGTAAACCGTGACCCCGGACTGGACTGGTCTAGCTGTGGTCAGTCGTGGTGTGGGCACGATGGGCACTATATCAAATGCATTGGCGCATCGCCAGCATCGACCGAGACGGTCATTGACTAGGACTGGTACGGGGAGAAGGACAGGTGGGTGGGCACGAGAAAGAGGCGATGGGGTGGAGGTGCCGTGTGCCGTGTGCCGTCCAAAGGTGCCTGAGTGTTTGGAAGGAAAGTCCAACGGGGGACGGGGCACGGGAGTCGGGAGCCAAGAGTGGGAGAGTCAAAAGTGCAGCGACTTTTGGGGTTACCAACGTGCCTACCTGCCTAGGTATACTACCTAATCTACCCCTGCCGTGGTAGCACCACGGACGGCCAGACGGCGTAGCACCTAGAAACGACCGTATCTGCGCACCCCTCGGTCCACAGCACTGCCAGGCTGTGGCCCCCGAGCAATCATAGCCCGTTGTGCTTGTTGATATATGCCTGGCCTACCCAGGTACTTAGTTAGGTGGGAACCTCCCATGCTCTGCCTATACAGTACCTGCGGGCACTTTATGAACGGTAGGACGACGATCGCCGGCTCAAAGCGACAACTGCCGGCTGTCCATCAGATGCCTAGGTAGACCGTCAGCACGACTGTCAAAAAGACAGAGTGGAACACAGCGAGGTCGTGTTCAGCTGCTGCTTACCTAGATGGCCTAGGTCGGCTGACAGAGGGACTGGGGATGAGAAAACCACAAACCCCCAGCTCGCGCAAGGTATCCAAGGCACTGTAGTCTGAGGCGTCGTCTGCTCGCGGCTGAACCTTGGGGATCGTCCCGAGCTATTGCCCAGTACCTAGATCGCCGCTAGGCTCCCCCCCATCCCGCAGGTTCTCCTCGTTAGCCAGCGGTGATGTAGCGACACTTAGGTATTGTCACCTGGTTGGTCCCTGGAGGCGGCCCACCTCACACGCACGCCTCACCCACCCCTGTCGCTCTCCTGCACTCGCGATGGCTTCACACACTCGTTGCCTCGCAGCAAACCCCTGTGTGTGGCCCCTCCCTTCGTGAGCGTCCTATATGCCTTCCGTACGGTCCTCAGAGTCCACAAGGGCCTACTGGGCCTTCGCTGCCCTCGGCCCCTTTGCCATCTACGGAGTCGTGCTGGCCTTGCTGGGCGTCCCGTTCATCCAGAAACAGCAAGTATAAGCCTGCTGGCCTTGGCCCGAGCGTTGATGCAGGCCCCGGAACGCTGACGCTGACGCTGACGCCGACACAGGGCTTTATACGCCCATAGATTCCACACCCTCTGGTGGAACGACGTCGACAAACCCGAGAGATGGGGCTTTGCGAGTGAGTCGCCGCGGCTTGAGCGTCCCATTACCTGCCCGCCGTGAGCCTGTCCTGACATGGATCCTCAGAGAACCAAGTCACCCCCTTCACGCTGCAAGCCCCTGACGGCCCGGCCCTTTACTGCTGGCACATCTTGCCCCTGTCGGTGTACACGCACAAAGAGGCCGACCTTAGCCGGGCTTCGCCGGCCCCATTGGACAAGCATGCATCGTCGGAAGCCTTTAAGCTCCTCAGAGATGATCCCGACGCGCGCCTCATCTTGTCTTGTGAGTCCGCCCGCAACACCCCGAGTCCCGTCCTCGTGCTTAACGCCCTGGCACAGTCCACGGCAATGCAGGCCACATCGCCCAAAACACTCGCGCGCCTCAGTATCGCATGCTCACCGACACTGCCCACAAGTGGCACGTCATCGCGCTCGACTACCGTGGCTTCGGCCACAGCACCGGCTCCCCTTCAGAAGAGGGCCTCATCACTGACGCCTCCACGCTGGTCGACTACGCTATTACGACCCTCGGGATACCACCGAGTCGCATCCTGATCCTGGGCCAGAGCCTAGGGACCGCGGTGTCCTCGGCAGTTGCCGAGAAGTTCTCGCGCGAAAAAGGTGTCGAATTCGCCGGCGTGGTGCTCGTCGCGACCTTCAGTAGCCTGCCGACCATGTTGGCAAACTACGCCCTGGGCGGGGTAGTGCCCTTGCTCAAGCCTCTGAACATGTGTCCGCCAGTGCTCCGCTTCTTCCTCCGCTTCGTGGTGGATAAGTGGAAGACTCTGGACCGCCTCGCCGCTCTGACCGCGCAGACCCGGGAGCGGAATGGTAGGCTCCGGATCACGATGATCCATGCGGCCGACGATGGGGACATACCGTGTGTGGAAAGCGCCAAGATCTTCGAAGCGGTAGCGCGGGCCTCGGTCGAGGATGGAATGGATGAGACCGTGTTTCTAGAGACAAAGGACGCGAGGACGGAGGTGCGAGGGGAGAAAGCATTCAAGATCACCTGGAACGAAGATGATATTACCAGTAAGCAGCTCCATCTGGGGCCCTTGTCCTCTGGTCCTTTTAGACAGCCCTCTCCGGCCTCCGTTCCTGTATTCCATACGCCAGACGCCGACCACCCTCCGCAATAACATCGGCTACCTCGTGTTTCGCACACAGAAGTTGGGCATACCGTATTGACAGGCTCGCAGTCACGCATGAACAGTTCGCCTTTGGAGGTAAGTAACCTGCGGCTAAACTATTGGTATTTAATTCTTAGCTGGTGGCGTGCTCGCTGACCAAGTCTAGGGCACAACGATATCATGGTCTACGCGCCTGTACCCCAGGCTATAATGAGTACACTTGAGAATAGAGGGGCGACTGGATCATCAGCCGTGTAAGAACCGGTTACGCCACGATGAGCGCAGACCTAAGACAACTTCACGGCCAGTGAGAATCATGTATTTCAGTCTGTTCGGACATTAACGGCGCAAAAGTCCGTACTGCGGACCAGGCGCCGACAGTGTCCATACTGGTCGTTTCGATGTTATCGCAAACCCGATCGCCCCGATGCTCCGCACCAATTCAGAAGTCTCAGTTGTGTCCTGGTGTGGTACAAGTGCTGGTCAAGTCATTCCAGGGAGTTGACTGTAAACAGAGTGGTTTACATTATTTGGCCGGTTGTCGCCCCTCCACGAACATCCTATTGTTGTGGATGGAGCTCATGGGGTCCTCATCAACTCTACTGGGCCGGAGAAGCACCACTTTGTTGAGAGGACCATTGCCTAACGAGAGAAGTTTGACTTTGGTCCTGTCCAGAGTTTTATATAAATGTCCTCCCGACTCCCTGCCATGCAGTATCTGTGACTTCATGTATTGAGACCGAACCGCAGGTCTCCACACGTCGAGTGCGTTCGCAATCAGGCTCGGCACGGCCGTGCATCCGGCATAGAGGCCCAGATGCTGTGCTCAGCAGCTGGCCAGCACTGGAGCTGGACCAAAGTGGCAGGAAAGAGGGTGTAGCCACCGACAACGCTGGGCAACACAAGATCGTCGAGGCGAATGAAGCCTTGGTGTTTGGATGAGCGTATACTCCCTGGCCCTTCTCAATGTGTAACAAATGTACTGACGTTTGTTCTAGATCAGTGTGTGGCAAATAAAGCACTTGGACTCAGAAGCAGCACCTTGCATATCCAGTCTCGGACCCGCCAGTTAGGCAAGGAGAACAGCTCCTGCTGACCGGATAGCACCAGCAAGGCACAGATGCACAGAAGCCAGCCCGCCATCACATGGACACGCGAGACCAAAATTCGAACGAGGTCAGACGTTGACAGAGGGGAAGATACCGTGTTAAACTCGTTGCTAACCACGTGCCTCGCCGCAAAAACTCTAAAACTGGTCCTCGCCCCAACCGAGATGCCGGTTGACCTCGTTCATTGCATTGACACCGGCCCTGAAGAGTCCCAGTGCTCCGTCGACCGTTGAATGACCAGTGTTGATGAACGCCGGGTCCGCGCCCTCGGCTGCGATCAAATCCTGCTGATCCAGAACGCCCTGCCTCTTTGAGAGGACCGCTTTTGCAATAGGCCTTGCCCACATATTGTACCATTGATCCTCGGTGAGCGAAACATACCTCTTGCGGCCTTCGGGATCTACCCTCGAGAAATGCCATTCCGAGCTTGCGGTCTCGAATCTCTTGGTCCGTAAGAACAGATAGGGCCACGACAGCAACCACAGCATACTAACGCAGAACATGACGTAGATCCACTTGGTCAGTCTCCACTGATTTGTCCGGCATTCGTTCCAAACCTGGACTGTATGATCCTGCACCGGAAACGACACCTGGAGGTGTCCTCTGTAGTTCATCCTCCGTACCAAGGCCTCAAGCTGCTCCCTCATGCGGGCCTGGTCGAACCCCACCATCTTTCGCCTCAGCGAGAACGACTTCAGCCCCGAATGTGAAGCAACATACAGGTGGCACCATTGCGTCAAGTTTGGCTTGTCGACGGCGCCCAGCTCGATGTTGCCCTTGGCTTTGGGAGCGCGGCGCGGAAAGATGGTACCGCGCTTGACTTTGTCGCCGTTCTCAACAGTTCGCAGCTCAGACCAGGCATGGCGATTTGTTGCGTCGGCAAAAAGATAAGGCGTGAGCTCGACCTTGACGTCGAAGTCGGTGATGTTTTTGTTCTCCTTCTTCCCATCGCGGCCGCTGCGTCGCTCGCGATGGTAACCATAGACGCGCACGAACGGACGCGGAGGGATAGCTGCCCAGCTGCGGACACGTGCCTCCAGGAGATCCGGATCGGAATCAAGATTAGCCGACAGATAGTAGAGAGCCTGGTCGTCGCGAAAGAATGGTTGCAGGTCAGACGACGACGGATACCCAGGCAGGGCGGGGTCGGAGAGTAGAGGGGCAGTCTGAGTGGTGCTGGCGCTTGCCTCAGCTACCTCGTCATATACTGGCGGAAGGTCATCGTTGTGGTGGCCTTGGGTGGCAGCGAACAGGTCCGGCTCGTCGGCATCACGATAGTAATCGCCAGGTTGAGTGTGCAGAGACACGGCGTCGCTGTCGGGCGACGCGCTTGGCAGGGTGGGCTTTCCCATTGCTTATTCTCGTCTGTATTACAGCTGAGGGCTTGAGGTGATTGGCGTAGACCACAGGTGGGTGAAAGGTCTGGCCACGTGAGAGAGGGATGGAGGGAGAGGAGGAGATGGAGGAGGTGAGAAAGGGAAACGGAGACGTGAGCAGAAACAAAGAGGGCGTTCCTTGGTCCCAGCAGTAATTAATTATGCTGTGCTGAGGCGGAGCTGTAGCTGCCTGCGATTCTCGCGTTCTACCCACCTAGGCCTAGGTAGGTAAGCACCTATGCACCAAGTACTATACCTAGGTACCTGGGTAGGTTTGAAGGAGCCAGCCAAACTTAACTCCGCTGGCCCTCTGCTTGTGAAGACCCCCATGATCCTAAGGTTGCTATATCTGACTTGTTGTACCAGGATTGTTGATCTCTTTTGGAAGTGAAGGAAACGAATGGGCCGAAGAGGATAGACATTGCAGAAGGCCGGCCGTGTTAACGGGCAGGGAACCTGGTGGTAGTCAATCTAGCGCATCCTAGCAATCGTGACAGCCCCTTGGTGGGGTCAGCCTGGTCACCCACCGTCAATGTCAATGGCTTGTCCCAACTCTCGGTCGAACCCCCGCCACTGGAACCCCTCCCCGGATTGCCTTTGCTTCCTTGGCCGGCCTCAACGTCTGAAGTAGCCTCAAAACTTTCCACCTTGCAGCTTCTCCGAACCCCCCCCCAAAGAACAGGTGCACCCCTGCCACAATACACCGGGGCAAGATGTCGGGCACAGAGTCCAAGGAGGCGGGTGCAGGCAATGCAGCAGCAGAGAAGGAAACGGGGATAGACAAGGGCAAGCAGCCTGCTGTTACTGATGCAGACGAGGAGGTCGCCGACGTCCCCGACGACGACGACAATGACGACCAGGAGGACGACGATGCCGATGCCCAGGGCAAGGGCGAGGGCGAGGGTGCCGCAGGCTCGTCCGGCAAGAAGAAGAAGAAGTCCAAGAGGAAGAAGGTCAAGGCTGCCTTGACCGGAAAGCCAGACGACCAGATGGCCCAGGTCAAATCCGTGCTCGACAAGCTGCCCCAGCACGACCTCCAGGACTTGATCTCAAGAAACCCGGCGCTCCTCAAAGATTACAACGGTGACTCCGCAAAGGCTGCAGAGGCCTTCAAGAAGCTCTCTCTCGACGAAGTCATGACCGGTCTGGCATTGAGCGGGAAGAACGCGAAGGACATGGCAAGCTACAAGTTCTGGAAAACACAGCCCGTGCCCCGCTTCGACGAGGAGATGCCCAAGGACTTCAAGGAAGGGCCCCTCAAGGTTCAGACCGTCGACGACGTCCCCAAGGAGGCCCCCAAGCTTGGGATCGAGGGCTTCGAATGGGTCACCATGGACCTGACAAACGACGACGAGATCAAGGAGGTCTACCAGCTACTCAACGGCCACTACGTAGAGGACGACGAGTCTATGTTCCGCTTCAACTACGGAACTGCGATCCTCAAATGGTGAGTTGTCATTGACCCCGAGCTGCGGACGAGGCACGAGCTAGAGCATGAGAAAGAGCAAGAGCACCAGCGCTGATTGCTTCCGAACAACTGCAGGGCCCTGATGTCTCCAGGCTGGTCCCCAGAGTGGCACGTCGGAATCCGTGACTGCCGCCTGTCCACCAAGAAACCACTCGTCGCCTTCATCTCCGCCGTTCCCGTCAATCTGCGCGTGCGAAACAACATCATCCGCACCTCTGAAGTCAACTTCCTTTGCGTGCACAAGAAGCTCCGCAACAAGCGCCTCACGCCAATCCTCATCAAAGAGGTCACACGCCGCTCTAACCTGCAGGAGATATGGCAGGGTGTCTACACCGCTGGCATCGTGCTTCCCAAGCCCGTCAGTACCTGTCGGTACTACCACCGGGCGCTGGACTGGAAGAAGCTATACGACATTGGCTTCAGCCCGCTCCCACCAAACAGTAAGCCCGAGTGGCAGATTCGCAAGTACACGCTGCCAGAGAAGACAGCCACCAAGGGGTTGAGGGAGATGACGAAAAAGGATGTTCCGGCGGTGCACAAGCTGATGAAGAATTATGTCAATCGCTTCGACATGGCCCCTGAATGGGATGAGGGCGAAGTCGCACACTGGCTT
The DNA here is from genome assembly GCA_014872995.1 of Diaporthe citrichinensis. Classification (NCBI taxonomy): domain Eukaryota; kingdom Fungi; phylum Ascomycota; class Sordariomycetes; order Diaporthales; family Diaporthaceae; genus Diaporthe; species Diaporthe citrichinensis. The sequence goes on along the minus strand of JADAZR010000071.1, from coordinate 86,774 downwards.
CTGCAGCCAAGGGCTGAGGGCGACGAGCAGGTTGTCTGGTCATACGTGGTCGAGGTAAGAGATACCCACGCAAACACACTCCCACTCACTCACTCATCGCTCTCAACATCATAACTTCTCATGACTTCTTCGCTGATTGTTTTCGTAGGATGAGGACCACAAAATCACAGACTTCTTCTCCTTCTACAACCTCGAGTCCACGGTCATCAACAACCCGCGACACAAGGTGGTCCGAGTCGCTTACCTCTTCTACTACGGCACCGAGGTCGGCCTTTCCACGCCCTTCAATAAAGCCGCCACGAAAGAGCGGTTGAACGAGCTTATGCACGACGCGTTGATCCTGGCAAAGAGGGCAAAATTTGACGTCTTCAACGCGTTGTCCCTTATGGACAACACATTGTTCCTCGAGCAGCAGAAGTTCGGCCCAGGTGACGGGCAACTGCATTACTACCTGTTTAACTACCGCGCGAAACCCATCACCGGCGGTATTGATAACCAGAATAGGGCAGATGAGGACCACCTAAGCGGGGTTGGTTTCGTGATGCTCTAGAGTAGGGAATTCAAGCAGAGGCAGCGGGCTCGAGCCGAGCCGCCCTCCGCTCACACAGCAGCCCTAGAGCGTTGCAAGTCACGCCAATAGAAATACCATCAGACCCAATGTGCTAGTGTATGGACTGCGACAGCGCCCAGGTGCATTATGATTTGCTCTGGATCGTTGACAAAGGATGGACTCGTTTGCCCTGAGCCTATGGCCCCGGCCTCCCATCCAAGCTCTCTCCCTTCCATACTCTCTCCTCTATAAGCTCATGAAACCAGGCGGTACGTTCCAACGGGGGCACATGCCCCATGTCAGGTCTAATAATGCCCATTAACCCGGGTCCTTCTTTCCCGCCGAGAAATTCCAGCAACTTTCTCCCGTGGGGCACAGAGATCATCCTATCGGCCTCCCCGTGAAGAACAAGAATGCGGTCACGACCGATCTTGTCGGCCATCTCCCCGAGCTGCTCCCTGCTCTTGTGATGCCAGCCTGCGGCAATGAGTTGGAGGAGGAAGCCCTTTGTAGTGAACCCCTTGGCGTCGAGGCGTTTGTGCATCTCGCCTGCCACAAATCTCTCGTAGTTGGTGTTGAAATGCAAATACTCGCCTTGACCGCCTTTGCCGCCCGGCGGATAGACCTTTGGCGTCGAGCTGGGGTCTGGCAGGTGAATATCGTCCGTCCCCCTAAGATAGGGGAGTGGAAACATGTTTGCTGCGCCACTCCTAACACTGGCTTCCAGACTCTTTGGAACCAGCATTTGTGCGCGCTGCATCATATTTTCCCAGAACGTGGTTGTATTTTCGATGGCCGCAGCGGTGCACAGCAGATTTAGCGTACTTATGTACTCGGGCACCAGGTACGCAACTTCCTGAGCGATCATTCCGCCCATGGAGATTCCCAGGACGTGTAAGGTCCGTTGCGGCGTGGGCCGGGTGGACAGAGCCTGAGGAGAGAGCACGTGGGATGGTAGCCAACCGATGTGTTCGAGGACTTGGATGGCGTCCCTTGCCATCTCGCTGGTCGAATAGCGCATCAGCGGCTTATCCGAGCCACCCATGCCGCGGTTGTCGACAGTGAGCACAGAGTACTTCTCGCCGTGCTCATGACCGAAGTGGAGAGTCTGCCGCTGCCAGGCTGACTGGAACGAGCCCAAACCCATCAGGAACTAGGGACAGCTGATTCAGCATCTTTTAAAGTTTCAAAAGCAGCATGATAAGACAGAGAAAGAAGAAGAAGCCGCCTCTAGTCGTAAGGGGAGATGTGAAGGACGGGGTGGGCTGATCAGGGGTGTGAGGCGAGCACAGGTGAGCACGTACAACCATCTTGACGGGCCCATGACCGTGAATCGCCCAAGAGATTTTGAGAGGACCACCACGGCCTTCTGCGACAGGCAAAAGGCCGGCACGCGTTGGCTCCAGGTGCCAAGTTGCTGTGGGAAAGGCCGGGTGCTTCAGGACATCGGAAACGAGGGGGAGTTGGGACCTGTGGGGGCCAGTCAGTCACGCGAGGTGTTCGACGAGCGGTGTTGAGGATCCTCATCTCATTTGCAGAGAAGGGGAGACTCACCACAGCTCTTCCTCCGACGCCGCCATTTTTTCTAGTATGGTGAGGCTTGAGTTTACACTTGGTGTGTTCTAGATGACCGATACGGGTGTGAAGTGCTGGGCAGGTCGACAGGCTGTTTAGGGCGCGGGAAAGTGTTGAGCAACAATGCCCCACACCATCTACCTATGTATCGTCACCGGGAAATCGACGTTTAGGTACTAGGAAGGGCCCATAGGGCCGAGAATCACTCGATCTCGATCGGTCAAGCGATATCGTTCACCATCATGCTCTGGATTGCTGGAAATGAATTTGTCGTCAGTTGAAGTCGAGGCATGGGATGACGTCGGCGGTCATTTAGCCTCGGCACCGGCTGAGGCCCACATGTTCGTCGGGGCGTGGTTTTCACCACTGGCCCGTCCGAGACACATGAATGTGGGTTTTCTACAGTATCTATCGTAGGTTATCCCATGGTGGGTTATCCCATGATCAGTTATCCCATGGGCTATCGTAGGTTATCCCATAGTAGGTCGTCCCATAGTAGGTTATCCAATAGCATATCGTCCTATAGTATCTATAGTCCGCTCTCACGGAGCCCGTCCCGACGACAGGGCCCGTCAGCGGACCGAGCTGGATACTATATTCGCAGGGCTGAGGAGGATATCGGCTAACGTTGGGTCGACATCACAGGTGTATGATCGATGCGCGACTGCCAGCTGCACGACTCACAAGCATCACCAACGTACTTCAATGTGATGCAGCGCGCTCGCTGTCGTAGCAGACTTTTCCGCTTGCTGCCAAATCTATATGTCAAGTGCAGTGCTACTGGTGGTGAACCCATCTTTTCATCCGTTTCTCGGCATTGACTATCTGAAGTATCTACGTCAGATTCAGAAGCCTCTACGGCTCAACCCAGGCTAGGCTTTGAACTGCAGGCATACACCGGTGCACTTTCCCTCTTCAAGCTGTGGATGTCACCGTTATATACCGTTGGTCATATACAGCGCAAGAGACAGAGAGGACGGAGTAAAAAAGCACCTCCCCCCCCCCCCAACGTGGCTGATCTCACAAGTATGTAAGTCCGTTTGACATTCTTGACAATTATCACAATGATAAACAGGTGGCACCCAAACGCCTGCTGCTGCTAACAGTATACCGCATTCTACAAATCAGAAGAAAAAGGAGTGGACCTGAGGTAACATTGACTCGGAACCCTGTGGGCAATTACCTGTGCCGTAAGCTGCCAACTCGCCGCTTCAGACCGTCGACAAAGTCTTTCGGCCGGCTGGAGCTGGCAGTCGCACTGCTGCTTCGCTGTCGTACCAAGACGGGGGGCTGCCCAGAGTCCTTCTTATCCACATCGCTGCCGCGGCGCGGTCGCCGGGGGATCATCTCATATTCGCCCCGTCTCTCGCGAACAGACTGAGATCGTGCGATACCCTTCTTGGCCCGCCGTTCCCGGTCCATAGTGAATCCGGGCTCTCCCTTTCCCTTGAGGTCGTCGGGATGGTATTTCTGCAGTTCGCGTCAGCACACAGCGTCACAATACAGCACGACACAGTGCTGGGACCGTGGTTGTGGGCAGGGCGGGAAAGGGGATAAGACAAGGCTTACCACTCCAGGCCATTGCTTGTAGGCGCCACCTCCGGCGTGAGGATCCCTGAGCATATCGGTACTATACTCATAGTCCATAAGCTCGCCGTTGAGGGCTCGCTCGCCGGGGGGCACGCTGGCGGTGGCGTCGAGCGGCCTGCCCTTCAGAAGTGCATCGAGCTTTGCCTCGCGAGGGGTCGCTTTCCAGGCCGCCTTGTTTCCTTCTTTCACTGCAGCGACGGGCGAGAATTTGGAGTTGAGGTTAAAGGATTTCATGGTGGCATCGTAGGGTCCGCCGTGGTGGTAGGGGCCACCGAAGGGAGTGGTATCAAGTCTGTCAATGGTGTCCGCGACGTACTTCTTGGGTTTTGGGCGACGGTGGGCACGGTCCGACTTTGTACGACGCAAGGTGCTGTCGTAGGAAGGCGGAACGTCTAGCAGCGACATTGTGGCGGGCGCGGGGGACGGATACGGAGATGGAGATGGAGATGGGGTTGTTTGAGCTGATGGGCTTCTAACACAGACAGGGGAGTGCCGTTGTTACTTCAACAGCTATTTCTCGAGATGTGGTGAGATACGTTGGTCAGATGTGATGGTGTGGTGATTTATCGCGGTTGTGGTGTTGTCACAGCAGCAGAGTGGGCAGGACGGGATGAACGGGACCAGATATGCGCAGGCCTGACTGGATGACTGTGATATATGTAAGTGGACTGACCCGCTGCCTCGCGGCCCCAGGTAATACGCTGTCATCCACGTATGAGAGGATGCTGGTTGATCGGGAGGAGGAGCACACAGCATTGCGTAATGAGTGGCTGCCCAGGGCTGCCCAGGGCTGCCCAGGTGGGCTGTGAGGCGGGTGACGTATCCCGTATACAGAGCAGGTGTGAGCCGTGATAAGACAGCAAGTAACAGCAACCTCTTAATCCCGAGCCTGCCGTTCCAGGGCCCAGGGCCTAGGCCTCAAGCACCAGGGGCCCACGCATCAGGGCAGCCGCTTAGCTCAGATGCTGGAGTACGAGCCCGACGTCATGCTCGCCGTACAGTTCCTCGCTTTTCCCTGCCAAGCGTCCGCATGTCGCCCAGGACTGTCAGTCAGGGATCGGCGCCGCCACCTGCATTGCCGCAGCTACCCTGCCGCTGAGCTGGCCCCACTGACAGGGCTCATCCCTTCCTAGATCCCTTGGATTTTGGGCTGTCAAGGGATATCTTCTGCCTCTTGGACTTTGGTTCATCCCATGTCTCGGCCTCAGCTCCAACACACAGCACATGACAGCGCAACGATAAAAACTCCATGCAGCCATTGTGGCCGCTACCGTGACCGTCATGGCCCTGGTCGACTACTCGTCCTCCGACCCGGACTCTGGTCCTGAGTCTGCATCTGATTCTGACTCTGGTCCTGGACATGGACGCGGGCAGAACCACGACGTCGAGCCTGGACACTCTGCAACTAAGACGCCAAAGTCGACGCCAGCTTCCACAAGCACTCAAATCGATACTCAGCCCAGCCAGCGGCCAGTCTCGTGCGCCCTTCCGCCCTTGCCGCCCTCGTTCCACGACCTATACGCCTCTACCGTGCGCACCGCAACCGCGGACCTGCCCAGCCTGCACCAGGGCAGGAGACGCATCATACCCCACAAGGAAGGCAACTGGCCCAGCCACATCTACCTTGAATGGCACCCCTCCTCCTCCCAGCACCAGCTCCTCAAGTCGCTCCTCGCCGCTCTCGCCCAGGAACTTGACCACCTTCTCATCGGACATGGCTTGCCTGGCTTTCTGACTTCAGAGCTGGGCGCCCCCCTGCCTCTCCACGTGAGCCTGTCCAGGCCCTTCGTTCTGCGCACCGATGAGAAGGATGACTTCCTCGATCGCCTCATCCATGACACCGCGCGGTGTCGCGTACCCGCCTTCGCCCTGGCCTGTCACGACCTGGCATGGCACCGCAGCCCGGGCTCGGAGCGCTCCTTTCTTGTCCTGCGCGTGCGCGGCCTAAGCGGGACCAACGACGAGCTATCGGCCCTGTTGCGCGCTTGCAACCGCCTCGTGGCATCCTACGGCCAGCCGGAGCTCTACGCCTCCAGAGGGCCCGGCCAGGATGAAAGCAGTGACGCCAGTGACGCCTTCCACGTCTCCATCGCGTGGTCCTTCACCGCGCCGACGGCTGAGCTGAGCCAGAAGACGGCCGAGGTGTTTGCGCGGCCAGAATTTCGCGACGCCGTCCCTTCGCGCATCAGCATCCCTGTCGAGGGGGTCAAGGTCAAGATTGGGAACGTGGTAACAAATATCGCGCTGCCAGAGACCGGAGGGGTGAGCGGCAGTAGAAATGGCAAGGGGCTTTTCGGTATCTGAGATGATTTACTAGGCTCCGTGCATGGATGCCCGCGGGCGTCTTACTAAAACGCAGGCACTGCCGATAGGTATGTTGCCCACCACTCTACTACTAGCTCCCTCTCCTGCCTCACCGTGAGTCGCATCGGGCAGGTTGCTTGCCCTCTCCACTGCTCGTGTGGCACACACATACAGGGCATTGACTTGGGCACGCAATCTGCTGCTGACTGCTGTTACTGGTGCTGTTACTGGTGCTGTTACTGGTGCTGTTACTGGTGCTGTTACTGGTGCTGTTACTGGTGCTGTTACTGGTGCTGTTACTGGTGCTGTTACTGGTGCTGTATTGTCCTGCTAGGTGTCCCTCTACTTGAAACATCATGTTGCTTTGTCAGGCTTCTTCCCCTTGCCCTATAGCTCGTCTGCATCCCGCCAGTCCATTGAGGGCTCGCCTGCCTTCCTCCAGGCAAGCTTCCAGTGCCGTGGCGTGACTGGAAGCCCGACGTAATTCTGCCACAGGTACCGGGCCTCCTGCTTCACAAGCAGCCACCTGCTTGAGGGTTAGTACGGACTCCGAGCCTTGACCAGGGAGGTCGATCACTCACATCAATGCTGGAAGCTCCGCCCAGCTCCTGAAAATCGACCCGAGCGCCCTGTTCACGTTGTCAAGCTCCTGATGGAGCAAAGTGCCGAACCCAGGTGAGTTGCGCTCTGTCTTGTCGGCCTCCTCCACAATCACATGACGCGGCTTCTTCACCCGATCCGAGATTATAACCTTCGCCCCTTCGACCTCCCTTTCAGGCACCTCTGTCTCTTTCGTTTCCAGCTCCGCAGCCATCGATCTGAACCTTTGTATCGAATCCAGGCTTGAGGTCAGTCGCGCGTACGTGTTGAATAGCGCCACCAGCTCCGTCCGCTTAAGAATCGGGATGTCGTCGCTGTCGTTATCGAACTCAAAAAGAACCTTCAACGCCGTGCCGTAACCCGCGGTCTGCAGCTTGCCCCATAGCCGGCACTTGTCGCACCCGACGCAATCCATCAGACGACTCACGTTGCGGAATCGGTTCTTGAAATCCTCCTTGAGAAAGGGGCCCTCGCCGTTTTTGAACATCAGGCTCTCATCAAAGATCTCGGGTACGGACGAGGAAGCTTGCGTCACAGCGAGGACCTTGCCTTTCGTGGTAGCGTCTTGGTCCGGGTCGCCCGTGCAGAAGGTGTAGTCCTGGAGATGAGGACCCAGCTTGGCGATTGCGCGAGTGAGCAGAGCGTAGTTGAAGTACAGGTTGCTGATGCGCTCGGGGAACTCGTGCAGACGATGCAGGTAACATTGCAGATTGGGCTGCCACTGGCCTGTGGTCTGGTTCATCCAATCCCAGCAAAGGTGTGTGCTGATGCTGGTGTGCATTCCAGACACGACCCTGTAGAAGACTCGCTTCTCAACACACTCGTCCTCCGCTTCAAGACCCGTGTTCGCAACGAAGGGCGTGTTGGGGCTCTGCTCGCGGTGCTCCTCAAGCAGCTGTTGGCGGCCAGCGGCCTCAATGACCTGCTTGAAGTCTAGCGCAGCTGGGCCGTGGGCTGGCGAAGACTGGCCCAGCGCGGCAGTATGAGGGAACGAGCTCTTCTGGAAGCAGTTTTCTCGGTAGATGGCGTTCCAGACCTGTTGCGCGCCCATGCCCGCGTAGCCAGTGAACCTCTCAGGGTTCTGGAGCAGTGAGACGTAATCGCCCTTTGATGTGGCGGATTCATCCTCCGGAACACAATAGTCGCGCTCGTCGCACTCGTCGTCGTATTCGACCACACAGCTTTCCCCGACATCCTCGCCTAGCTTCCCTTGGAGAGGTCGCTCAGGGCGCTCCCGTTGTACTGTCTTGCCCGGGTGTTTCGCCAATGGGCCTTCCAGCTTACCCAGCTCCTGGGCTCGCCATACCTCAGGTATGTCCTCCTCGTTGTCAAGGGTTTGCACGGCGCACGCGATGTTACCACACATACCATCCTCGTCGTTCCAGAAGGGGCATGTCTTGTGGAATAGATTGAGTCGGTAGTGGGAGAAGAAGTCGGTCGAGTGAGTCAGGTCCTCGACGGCTGGTCTGACCTTGCGGTTCAGGTCCTCTAGGGTAGAATAGGAAGCGCAGGCATCTGAGACGATGGTCTTGGGCGATATCTGGTACGGTCGGGACGCATTAGAAATTACTAATCGATATGTGGGAGAGGCTGCTGTCACCAGCCAGCAGGCTAAGAGTAGTAGAAATGCATACTGCGCAATCATCTTGCTTTGGGCTCTGGCAGTGAGCGACCGGGCCCCATAAAGCAAAGAGGGAAAGGTAGAAGGGCCGGGCAGCTTTCATGATGGATGTAGATGTTCTTAAAACTGCTCGGAGGTCGGATGGCTCCGAGGTGGTTCGTTTCGCGTTTCGTTTCGGGTTGCCACCGGTCGGCGGGCTGCGGGCTGCAGGCTATGGTCTATGGGACGTTGGCCATTGACCACAGGCCGTGAAAAGGTCGTGGGTATTCCGTCGTCTGCCTTCCGAATGAGTCCTCTCAAGGTCTATCCTCTTATGTATATCGGGTGTGTATGGTACAATTACGATCTCTGCTGAGCGTCGTCCCGGGTGGGTTAGTGGGGTGCAAGTGGTGATTATAAAGCCTCCGGATACGTTGATAAATCGAAGAAAAGAGACAAAGAGCGTGCACGATCTCCTCAGGAGCGACACGTCTGTATTGTAGGATGAAGTGCAAGTCAAACAGAGGGCCTCTCGAGCAAGAAGAACAAAGAAAGGACCGTTACGAGGTATGTGTTCGTTTTAATGACCGCATCGTCCCGGATGAATTGGCAATGTGTCCAAATGCAAAGTCGGATGATGTCGTCCTGTAGTTGTCAGATTCGCTGGGCCAAGACCGCCTGTGCCCATACGGACTCGCCCGCCCCCTGGCGCACGGCGCAGGCTCTGACGCTAGCAATCGATGTTCCGCCACTTTATTTAGGTTGCAGGTGGGGCATACTCTACCTAGGTATGTACCCTCGTATCCACACTCCTCGTTACTGTATACACGTACCTAGGTAGAATACTTGTGTAAGCCTGCGTACAAGCCATAGTGACAAAGTCCACCCGAGCTCGCCCATTGTCAGGAGAGCTCTGTCTCCTAAATTTGCATCCGACGTTAACCAACTACTCGACTGACCGACTGATAGGAAAGCCGGCAGAGTCCATTGGTGCTTAATCAGCCTGCACCCAGTACCCCCGACCAGACTAAACGGCCAGCTGCTGGAGACTCGTCCGCTGCGCGGTAGCCTCGGGAGACGAATGCTTCACTACTGGAGGTTGGTACTTGCATGTACTGTATACTAGATACCCCGTGGGAGACCGAGACACGCTTCTGGAACGTCGATGATTCGCCTCCAGGCCATCCAGATATGCGTAGCCCCTCGATGGACGCCATGAGTGTTCGCCCATTGACCTCTAAAAGTTTCCAGCACGCCTGGAGCCCGCTCAAGAGTACACACATCGCGAGGCCTTGAAGAACCTGTCCTTCCCATTATCTACCTGTGGTAGTTTGACTACTGGTCCTTGGCCTTCTTACAGGCGTTGAAGCAACGCCTCCCGCGATCACGTGGATCACACTAGACCATGGCCAAATGCGCCGCCCGTTTTCCCTGCTTTGCCGTTCCGAGTGGCCGGCCCACAAGGCAGGCAGACAAAGAACCCAAACCCTCCCAGGCAAGACCCAAAACCCTCAAAGCAGAAAATGTCACACAGTACACCAGGCCAGGAGAACGCCTAGCCGAGGGGTCATCCAGTGTTGCGGAAGACCACAAATCAGCCTGCCAGACACGGGGGATCGAGTGGGCAGAGGAGGACCGATGTTGTTGTCGTTGGTGGTGTTGTTGTTGTTGTTGTTCAAAATGTCCATGACTGTCGGTAAAAGAGGAGAGTGCAGTCATCAGGGCGGGAGCCCCGAGCCAGGCCATCGCTATGCAGTTGTAGAATGCGAGATTAGATACACGTGTTGTCGGAGTACTGCAGCCATCGTATTCATGCTGCCTTCATTGTGCAGGTGGTTGGTAGTTGAGCGGCCGCCTGTCGCACGGGTTAGCTGGTTGCGTGGCCGGATCGGGGCCAGCCACGCGGAGGCGCGGTAGGGCAGGATAGGGCAGGGCGGTTTCCAAGGCAGACGTACTTGAAGAGCAGAATGTGCGGCTCCGGTTCGTGAACTTCGTAGTGCTCCCAGCCGAGACTCTGCAGAAAGGGCGGGTTAGCACCTGCCATACGCTGTCCGAGTCTGTCCGCCGGTCGCGTCTCCACAGTTTTGTGTGGCCGGCGCGTTTTGACGCGTTGCATACCTGGGTGATGCCCATTGACCGCCACTCGTCCTCCCAGAGCAGCTTCAGTGTTCCCTTTGAGGAGTCGTGGTACTCCTTTGGTATGGCCTTCAGCATGGCCTTTGGCAACTGCACATGTCGGTATTCGAATTCGCTGTCCGAGTACCTGGCGTATGAAAATCTTGTCAGTGAGGAGGGCCGGAAAGGAGGCGCTGGCACCGAAGTGGTGGCGCGACTGACCGAGACGAGTAGTGGATCGACTCAAGAAACTCCTCCAAGCGCGCTCGCTCGTTGTCTGTCAATGCACGCGGCTTGACATTGCGACGCGACGTGTCGATGCCCATTTCGTAGCCGGATGACATTCTGCCGGCCTTGCTGTGATGGAGAGCGAGTCCTGGTGGTGGTGGAGGCGCAAGAAGGGAGTGGGATTGTCGCAACAGTCGGGAGCGCAAAGAGACGTAGGGGATTGGTCTGGTTGCTTGGCGCGGGGGGGTGTAGGCGAAATGATAGGGAAGGATATGACGCTTTTGTTTACTCCCGGGTGCTAATATTATGTACGTAGACTACTTGGTACTGCGTAGCATGCGGAGGGGAAGAGCAGGGAGGGCAGTCGCATTGGCTACACACGCACAAGGCCACTTGGGAGTTAGTGCACTGAGTTTCCCCCTTGGTGCAGGATGCAGAGGGCTGGGCGTTGGCGTGCACGGTACAGCGCCTAGCCAGGTACCTAGTAGATCCTGCAGCAGGTACCGATGCTGCTGGGGGTGCTGGTCCAAGCGCCTCGGCCTCGATCGCAATCAACCCAAATCACCTGACCCTGGAAGCTCCCTTGCAGTCTAGGAGGCGCTGACAGGCTAGTCGCGCCGTACACTCGGTTGAAGAAAGAGCTTAACGTCGAGTCACTCTGGTTTGGAACGGCGCATTTCTCTCGTGTTCTGCAGAACTTCCGTTGATGTTGGACGCTTGCATTTCGAGTTGCGGGCTGTTGCGTGCAAGGGTTGCCACTCCCCCTACAGCAGATTGCCCTCGAGTGTTGCCATCGCGTCCACGGGGCACTGAAAGCAGGTAACAAGCTCAAGCAGGCCGTCCTCCAGTCTGCAGCGCTGCACTGCGCTACGCTACGCTGCACTCTAGGATCCCCAACCGCGCGACGTGACAGGAGCCACTCTGCCAACACCACAAGGAATGCTATGTTTCGGCGGCTTCTGGCCCTATAACCCATTGATCCCCAAGAGCAGTCATCCGGAGACCAATCCGATACCTGCCGACATTATTGCACTCTAGTATCATGGAGACCAAGCGCAAGGCGAGCGCCGCTGGCCGAGGAGGCGGCGCCGATGGTGGTGAGCCCGCAGCGAAGAGGCGCAAGTTACCTTCGGTGAGTTTGGTCCTGTCCTTTGTGTGCGGCAACAATCCATCTTGTTTCTGGTGGTCCGCGCCGTGGTCCACTGCTGCGAAGTCCGTCGGCTCGGAATCCATCTCGGTCGCGCGTGCACACCTCGACGGTGGTGCAGGTACCTCTCAGCTCAGTCGCGCACGCCCGACCGCGGCTCTTCCTGCCCAGCTCCTCTCCCCATCCCCATCCACATCCCCATCCGCCGGGGGGCCGGCCGTCCCATTATACATATCGTCTGCATTTCCCCTGCCCCCGCTTCAAGCGGCGTTCAACATCTGCGTCGCGACTCTTTTGCATGGGATGCAGGCCCAAGGCATCCTTCACGCATGCACGGCTAACCACGTTGAAACCTGCATCAGGACTTCCCAGACCTGGCAAAGCATGAATCCCCCGAGTCCACCACCGCCTACGGTCTGGCTTTTCTCGAAGCAATACGAAAGACGGCCGACAAACAGTACGTCGGAAACCCGTGCCTCCCCATGCGCTACTGTTGCGACGCACTGCGGTCATGGCAGCGCGGCCTCCCGCTATCATGACTCGCTGTGGCACTCTCATGATATGCGTGCCCCAATCCTGCATTGCCCAATTTCTTTCTGACATATTGGTCTCACAATAGTGGACGAGGAGTCGCGGGCTACTTCGAGAAGCTCCTGCCCAGGGAGGGCAATGAGGACTATTACCGGAGGATCCACATGCCAGTGTCCCTCCGGGTGATCGAGCGCAGACTTTACCGGCACGAGCTGGCAAACATGACACAGTTGGAAAGCTGGATGAAGCGCATGGTCAACAACGCAAAGGAATTCTACTCGCGCGGCTCCCAGACTTACGAAGACGCCGAACGCGTAAGGAAAGCCACCAGCAACTACATGGTCAAGACGAACCCGGCGTACAAGAAAATTTCAAACTACGCCGCGACCCCGGCCCCGGCCCCTCCGGACTGGGACGTCGATGCCGAGATTGCAGCAGAGGACATGCCCTCCGAACTGGCGGCCAGCGACGTGCCCCCGCGGCCACCACAACCTCAACACCCTTCGGGCGAGGAGGATGCCGAGGGCGAAGATGAGGAAATGCCCGACGCGGATGCTGAAGGCGAGGCCGATGACGGTGAGGCCGCTGAGGGCGACGCAGACATCAGCCGGGGATCCAACACTCGGATAGTGCTCAAGAGACGCGGGGCACGCTCGAACGAGACGGAAGGCACGCCGGACGCGCGATCGACAAGCGAAAACAAGGGCGGCGCACAGTTTTCGGAGGTGCCCTACCAGGGTCTCAGCTTCCAGCAGGCTCAGGAGAAGCTGGTGGACGAGTTATCGACGCGCCAGGAAGAAGAGTACGTTACTGGTTCCGAGCGAGTGCAGCAACATTTGGCTAACAGACCAGTGATGAATGGCCATACTTTGAGCCCTTCATAAACCTGCCCCCCAAGTCATTGAAAGACTACTACCAACTCATCGACGAGCCAATGTCCCTGAAGAAGCTCTGGCGGGCCATCAAAGGCATGGTTGGTAGAGCTGGAGCAACAGGAGTCAGCGAGTTCAAGAGTTGGGCGGCTCTAGAAGAAAAGGCGAGTTTGCTCTGGAGCAACGCGTTCTACTACAACGAGGAAGGCAGTGAAATCTTCGAGCTGGCCAAAGAGCTCAGAGTAAGCCAGAATACCACAGCCCACCCCTGGATGCCGCCGGCGGATCTAACACTTCTCAGGACACCTTCTACGAGCAGCTCAATGAGGCCAAGGGATGCGTGGAGGAACCGCCTCAACCTAAGATCATCTTGAGAGCGCCCTCAGCGCAGACGCCGCAGGCCCAGTCTGGGCGACCCAAACGAATCACTATCCACGTCGGCGGCGGCAGAGAGGGTTCACAGGGCTCCCCAGCGCCACAGGCGTCTCATCCCGGCCCAGCCCAGGGGACTGTCGAGGGAGCTGTCAATGGAGCTACCATACGGCCGGCTCCCGTCAACCCAGTGGCGGCGAACCTGACCCAAGTCCCTGTGCCCGGTACACCATCTGCGGTGATGAAGCGCGAGGACTCCAGCAGGGCATCTCCGACTGTTCCACCCCCGATGAACAACGGTTACAGCTCAAGTGCCTTCCGGCCTGTGATGCTACCCCCGGTCAGCGGCCTGGGCCAGCCTGCGCCTCAGCATGGCCCACCCAACGGACACGTGCCCGGACAACAGCAGCAAGCGGCTGCATTGTACGACTTCACATTCCGGTGTGCGGGAGTGGGTAAGTCTGGAGCTCACGGCAAGATACGGGCACCCCTTTCTGACTCCCTCACAGGTCTGTCGGAAGCAATCCTGGCCAACCTGTGTTTACGCACGCCACCAGACAACGGCGCGGACAAGCAGTTTGTTTTTAACGTGCCTTCCCATCCGAAATTATTGCAGCAGTCTTTCACGGTCAATCTCGCCGCCAACCAGTGGAAGCTGCAGATCGTGCCACGCGTGTCGCCGGTTCTCGAGCAGCAGCAACGCCCGTACAAGCTCTATGTAGTCGTCAACGGACAGACTCTCGCCCGCGGAGTTCCAACCCCACGAGACACGATCCAGAATGGAGAACTTCTGTACGATGCACAGCTCCACCAAGGCGTCAACACCATTGTGCTACAAATGATTGCCGCGCTGCCGAAAGGCCAGAAGCTGCCCAACGGCTCCGACGCGGTGCTTGAGAAGATTACTATCCTTGCGAACGTTATGAAGCAGTACTAGGAGCCTGTCTTCTCTTTTGCTCCGTGGGCGTGTGCCTATTGAATCATCTTGTCTCACGACAGGTGCCTGCCTGGCTGGCGGAGGGACAATTAACACACAGCGAAATTGGGCGCAGCATGCCGGAGATGCAGAGCGGTCACTTTCGGAGTGGCGAACAACGCTCAGTCATTCGTGATTTGGCAGGACCGGTAAAGACTCGATGCCGCTCTCATAAAGTTACTGGTCAGGGCTGGCGTGGGGAGAGGCTCAGCAAGAGCAGAAGTGCCCACTTAACCTCGCTTTAGCTCTAAAAGGCCGATACTTATGGTGGGAAAAGAATAAGGACTGGTAGAGTCCCTGTAATTCCAAAACAAGCCTTCTCTGGCAAATCTTGAGGCCCCTACGTCCGTCGAACACCTGTTGTAGAGCAGATTCTGCAGGAAGCTGACCGCCTAAAATCGTGGAAACCGGTGTGATACTGTAAAGATACTGGTACCTAGGTAGGTAGGCAGGCTACTTGACAGTCCCTCTGAGAGCGAGCAGAGGGGCAGGCAGATCTGGGTAGGGTGCGGCCGTGCGGCCACTCCCCACCCATGCACACTCCGCTGACCGATAAGATAAGCCTGGACAACCCACCTGGTATTGGGTGCTGGGCAGCGAGGAGTGAACGACCCTTGGCTCGTGCACCTGGTTGAAAATTTTCAAAATTTCCTGCGCACTCTCTTTTGCCGCCAGCCCCACGCTTTCGACCGGTTCAAAACCCATCCTCCCGCTCTCTGAAAACCTGCCTCGATTTCTGCCGTTGTCCATCCCACACCTCACCCTCTCCCTTTCCGACAACTGCCTTTCTTATCATCCAAAATGGCGGAAGAAGTCTACGACGGTGCCATTGGCATTGATCTGGGTACGTTCCCACCACGCCCCTTCGCCGTGCAACCCTCCTGGCCGGCTGGGCGATGCGGCGGCCTCGTGCGACAAAACCCTTCTCCAGACCGCTGACTTCCAACCAACAACAGGTACCACCTACTCTTGCGTGGCCACCTACGAGGGCAGCAATGTTGAGATCATCGCCAACGAGCAGGGTTCTTTCACCACCCCCTCCTTCGTGTCCTTCACGGCCGAGGAGCGGTTAATCGGTGAGGCTGCCAAGAACCAGGCCGCCATGAACCCCGTCAACACCGTCTTCGACGTCAAGTACGCTTCTTTTTGTTTTCCCTCCCCCCCGCAGCTGGGCATCTCATGTACTGACTTGCCGTCACACTCAGGCGATTGATCGGTCGTCGCTACGATGACCCCACCGTCAAGAAGGACCAGGAGTCCTGGCCCTTCAAGGTCGTTGATGACAACGGCAACCCCAAGGTCGAGGTTGAGTACCTCGGCGAGACCAAGCAGTTCTCCCCCCAGGAGATCTCTGCCATGGTTCTGGTCAAGGTATGTGCGCCGGGCGATGCTGAGCAATCTCGACAAGTTTCAATGCTGACACACTGGGCCTACAGATGAAGGAGATTGCTGAGGTCAAGCTCGGCAAGAAGGTCGAGAAGGCCGTCATCACCGTCCCTGCCTACTTCAACGACAACCAGCGTCAGGCCACAAAGGATGCCGGTTCCATCTCTGGCCTCAACGTCCTCCGTATCATCAACGAGCCCACCGCTGCTGCCATTGCTTACGGTCTCGGCTCCAACAAGTCCAACAAGGAGCGTAATGTCCTGATCTACGATCTTGGTGGCGGCACCTTCGATGTGTCCCTTCTTAACATTCAAGGAGGTGTTTTCACGGTGAAGGCCACTGCTGGTGACACCCACTTGGGTGGTCAGGACTTCGATACCAACCTGCTGGACCACTGCAAGAAAGAGTTCAACCGCAAGACCAAGAAGGATCTGTCTGGTGACGCTCGCGCCCTTCGCCGCCTCCGGACCGCCTGTGAGCGCGCCAAGCGCACCTTGTCTAGTGGTGCTCAGGCTCTCATCGAAATCGACTCTTTGTTTGACGGCGAAGACTTTGCGCTTCAAGTCACCCGTGCCCGTTTCGAGGACCTCAATGCCAAGGCATTCGCCGGCACCCTGGACCCTGTCAGCCAGGTTCTCAAGGATGCGGCTCTCGAGAAGAGCGCTGTCGATGAGATCGTCCTTGTCGGTGGCTCTACTCGTATCCCCAAGATCCAAAAGCTCCTGAGCGACTTCTTCGACGGCAAGAAGCTGGAGAAGTCGATCAACCCCGATGAGGCCGTCGCATACGGCGCTGCCGTTCAGGCCGGTATTCTCTCCGGAAAGGCCACATCCGCCGACACATCCGACTTGCTGCTCCTGGATGTCGTCCCTCTTAGTCTTGGAGTTGCAATGGAAGGTAACATCTTCGCGCCCGTCGTTCCTCGCGGAAATACAGTCCCTACGATTAAGAAGAGGACCTTTACGACTGTAGCGGACAACCAGCAAACCGTTCAGTTCCCCGTGTTCCAAGGAGGTTCGTTTTCACCCTTTCTGTGTGTTGAATATGCAAGTTTCTAACGAGCAACAAATAGAGCGCGTCAACTGCGAGGATAACACTTCCCTGGGCGAGTTTACTCTTGCCCCCATTCCTCCCATGAAGGCCGGCGAGCCCGTCCTCGAGGTTGTCTTCGAGGTCGACGTCAACGGAATTCTTAAAGTGACTGCGACTGAGAAAACCTCTGGCCGCAGCGCCAACATCACGATTTCCAACTCCGTCGGCAAGCTTTCCAGCTCGGAGATCGAGAACATGATCAGTGAGGCCGAGAAGTTCAAGACCAACGATGAGGCCTTCAGCAAGCGCTTCGAGGCCAAGCAGCAACTCGAGTCCTACATCTCCCGCGTCGAGGAGATCGTCTCGGACCCGACCCTGTCCCTGAAGCTGAAGCGTGGTCAGAAGGACAAGATCGAGCAGACCCTCTCCGAGGCTATGTCCCAGCTTGAGGTCGAGGACTCGACGGCCGAGGACCTCAAGAAGAAGGAGCTCGCTCTGAAGAGACTCGTCACCAAGGCAATGTCCTCCCGATAAGTGTCCAGTCGCAGTTCACTCAAAGATGTCAGCATCTTGGTGGCTATATGAAATCTCATGATACCATGACGAAAAATTAGGGGAAGGTTGGGACATCTCACGGAGGTGGAAATTCATTGATGACGCTCGATATCTGGAATCCAAACAAGGTTCAAGGCAGCTGAAAAAGAGGGGTTTTCCGCATCTGCTTTCTGATTTGACCTGGTGTGTGGTCTCTGCGCGCTTGGGAGACTGAGAGCAAGGGACTGGTAAGACAGGGCATCATTGCAAAACAATGCCTTGGTATTTGGGAGGGGAGGCCCTGCTTCTGGCAACGCTGTGCTGCTTGAGGGCACTGCATGTAGAGTCGGGTGAAAAGGCTACTAAAATGATACATTGGTCTGAATAATATTCAAGCAAGCTTCTGTTTTTTTTCCAACCGAATCCGTGATGCGCGCTGTCCAACGGCTTGGTCATTGCATACAACTTTCTTCACCCAGCATACAGCTCATAGGGAAGATAATAAAGAATACGGAGATTCGCACCTGCAAAAACGGAGGGTACACCGGTACATCACCAGATCACCCAACACCCACACCTAACACCCATACACTTATAGACTATTTGTATTCTTTGAGTTCCTCTACTAAGCCGGAACGACAATGATTGTCCTAGTGGGACAAGAGACAATGTAGGTTGTAGGCAATTGCAGTCAAATTCGCTATGCAAGGCTTTAGACAGTGACTATTCAATCTTCTGCAAACCAGTGTTGTGTCAGAAGCCGCTAATTCGCACCAAAAGTCTTAGTGTCAGGCCGTGCCCATTTGTGCTGGCGCTGTTGACAAGCTGTCAAGCTTGACACCAGGCCGGTCTCTGCCGTCGCGGACGAAGCCATCTCTAGCCACCAGCTCAACCTAGTTTGACACCGTCAAGCACTATGTTCAAGTGCCTTCGCCATGTGACTCAGGCCTTCGAACACAAATTGCCCGAAATGGACAATATAAAGCTGCCATCTCCCAGACTGCGTACTCGCACGGCACACGCACAAGATCTGTCTCTGCTTCAAACGCACAACAATCACAGCCTTGCTCCTCAAGACCATTCAAAGACAATCATTTGGCCTACCAAGACCCTTCGAGAACAATCATTCAGCCTGTCGGATTGACGAAGACCAAGACTACAAGACAACTCAACCCACTGCACGCGATTGTTACCCATTGAGCGTGTTTGCAACTAACGTTGGAACAGATTGGTAAGATAAATACGCTCCATTGTGTAAATGGATTAGGCTGATAAAGTTAACACGAATAGCCACAAAAATGGACATCAAATATAATGAGCAAGTTTTTCCCAAAGCAAGGGCAGTTTTGAAAGCATGCTTCAACCCAAACCCATCACTATCTGAAATGATTGATGCGTTTATAATCACGCTTAAAAGCCATAAGATCTATTCCAAAGAAATTGAAATTTTTATGGCTATTAAAGCAATGATTGCAAATGGAAAGGTGGATTATAAGAATATGGCTAAGGCAGCTAAGTTCTTTAAGAAGCATGGAATGGCTAACTAAGAGTAACTTGATGAAATGCTAAGTTTTGTTCATAAGTAGTTAGCAGAATAACCATAGTTTAATAAATATAGTTAAAAAGCACAATCATAGGTCTTTGTTTACCCTCATACCCAGGAGGGGACCCATACACTTATACACCTATACACCCAACACCCACTCTTACTTATAACCACACCTAACACCCATACACTTATACACCCATACACCTATACACCCATACACTTATACACCCATATACCTATACACTTATATACTTATACACTTATACACTTATAATCTAGTGATTAAATGAATCTCACATACAGGTGTCAAATGTATCAGTGCACGCTCCGGGCTTGCTTCCCGCAAGAAAGTAAACTCTGGGCAGCATCCCAGCTGCCTTCACTTCAGAGATTCTGCTCATACCATGGCAGCGAGTGTTTACATTTTGATAGCTGCCACTATATATGCATGGCCAAAGACCGAGTGCTACTGTCAGGGATCTTAGGCTCAGTCTATATATATATGGATTTGACATACTCCAGGACCCGGACGTCCGGAGCTTGTTCGCAGACAGCACGGGACGGGGTGGTGGTACCGTAGGGTAACAGCTCAGCTAGCTGTCATCCCGAATTGCTGACCCGCCCTGGCGGCCGCTTGCCGCAGGATGGTGAGTGGTTCAGCGCGCTCGTCACTCGCTGAGTACTGTAAGACGCCGCCAGGGCAGAAACATCGTTCGTGCATTAGGCCAAATTCAAATGTCGGATTTCTCCAGCGGGGAAATGGCGGTGTTCATTATTAGAGTGCGGTCCTGGAGCACAGTTCCATATAGGCTGCCTGGAACCATACTCGGAATGATATGGTACTCACCAAGCAATATATTTATATATCTATATTCCCAGCTGAATCCACACGCGGGTGCTCAGCTCCATCTTGAGCGGTTACACTTCGGCGTCCTGTATCGAATAGACTCCCACGAGTAGTATCGACACTATGGGCCATCAAGACAGAGAGGCGATCATCCCGGGGACTGAGATTGTCTACAGGGAGACGGACGGCGACTCGACTTCCTCTCAGGAACTTGTGTTGATACCCAATCCCACCGACAACCCGGATGACCCGCTGGTGAGCTCTTCTCTGCTGCTGTACTTTTGCTGTCTCGCTCAAAAAACTGACACACCTGCAGAACTGGAGCACAACATGGAAGACAATCGTGATTGTTAACCAATTCGTCTTTGTCTTCGTCAGCATCTTGACGCCTCTGGCCATCGCCCCTTTGACTCAAATATTCGAGGCCGAGTTCCACAAGTCCATCCCCCAGGTTAACCTATTGGTATGTAGCTGAGTCCAGTCAAGAACCGTCCGGCTGTCTGATTCAAGCCGCATAGTTTGGTGTTGCCGCCATAACGCTGGGCTATGCGAACTTCATCATCGTGCCTCTGGCAAATTGTTTTGGCCGGCGGCCCATTATCGCAATCTGCGGAATAGTCTGTATTCTCGCCAATGTGTGGCAAGCTCTGGTCACATCCTTCCCCAGCTTCATCGGGGCTCGCGTCGTCTCTGGCCTGGGCGCCGCAGCCAACGAGTCGCTCATGCCAATGGTCATCTGCGACTTGCTCTTTGTCCACCAACGGGGCAGGTCCATGGCGCTCTATTTCTGGGCGTACTTCATTGGCGTCTTCATCGGCCCTGTCATCTCAGGAAGTATTGCTGCTCGCTCCGGCTGGAGATGGTTCTTCTGGGTCTGCGCCGTGCTCCAAGCCGCCAGTCTGGTCTTCATCATTGTTGCCCATCCAGAGACCAAGTATAAACGCCCCAGTGTCTCATCCGCCCCCAAGACCGAGATCCAGGGTGCTATCCCACAGTCAGCAGACAAGCAGGGACCTCACCATGTTGCGTCCCAGAGCCCGCCAGGAGCCTCCGGCCCCAGGCCTCAGGGCCGTCCCTCACTTACACAGTTCTCGCTACTCCCCATCCCTCGCTTTGCCAGTGGTCTGGGTCAGATACTCCACGATATAGTCTCTCCTATCCAGATATTATCCTTTCCAATAGTCCTGTGGGCTTCCCTGACGATGGGCTTTGCGGCAAACAGCCTCCTAGCACTCAACCTCACAGAATCCCAGGTCTTTGCCGCCCCACCCTATCTTTTCAACAGCGCACAAATAGGCTACACCAACTTCGCTTTCGCGGTTGGGGCCATTCTGGCGTTGTTGACGGCTGGGCCCCTGAGCGACTGGGTTGCTCTACGGCGGGCAAGGCGGAACGGAGGGGTTCTAGAGGCGGAGATGAGGTTGATCAGCATCGTGCCGTATGTGTGTGCCTGCGTGGTTGGGATGGTGGTCACTGCCGTTGGGTACCAGAGAGGTTGGCCGTGGGAAGCTGTGGTGATCCTGGGGTATGGTTTGGTGGGGGTCCAGGTCGTAGGAATTCCGTCCATTGCGATTGCGTACGCCG
Source organism: Diaporthe citrichinensis (assembly GCA_014872995.1). Lineage (NCBI taxonomy): Eukaryota > Fungi > Ascomycota > Sordariomycetes > Diaporthales > Diaporthaceae > Diaporthe > Diaporthe citrichinensis. The sequence goes on along the minus strand of JADAZR010000071.1, from coordinate 65,382 downwards.
TTGACAGCTACAAATCCCTGCCCGGGGAAATCATGATTGCGGCGACTATTGTCAAGAACACCTTTGGGGTAGGTGGACCGTGGCCCCTCTGATGCTTTAACGCAACTTGCTGACATCAAGATGAAGTTCGGCATGGTCTTCTATTACAGACTGAATTTCTGTGCTCGATCTGATTGACTGACACCAAAATGAGCAGTTTGGGGCTCCTTCCCCTTCCACTCCGCCCCGTCACTTCTGCTCCTTCCGAACTGCAACGATGGGGAACGCCAGTGTGGGCGCACCTACCCACCTCGACCATGGCTGCCTGGACTCAGAACCTGAACTTCCCTCCCTTCATTCTGGATCTCCATCCACCTTCACCCACTCAACCTCATCATCGTCAGCTGCGTCTTCGTCATTCGTTACATCTCACCACATCATTTCCACAGGCGTCGTCCTGGTTCCGCGTGGAATGACGAGGCCAGGCGATCGTGGGTCTCCGTCACTCCTTCAGCAGTCGCCCAGGCCACTCCTTCAAACCTCTTAGTTCCACCGACTCGGATCGTCAACGTCTTGACAATTGTCATAATCACCACCTGGGCGTTCCTCGCGGCACCTGCTGGACGTTCCTCGCGGTACACAAGTGCCAACTCAAGAGGTGCATGTTGAGACCTCCGCCAATTTCCCCTCCTGTCATAAACTTGTAATAATCTCACCATCATATTTCGGCTGACGTCTTGGTTTCTAGAATCTGCCTTCTGGACCTCAGCCCCTTTCCACCCTCAACGTCCATCCTCGAGGCTGCCCAGCCGTGGCTGTCCATCGTTTCTCCTCGGCGTCGTCAGGCCTGCAACCCACCGGCGTCCGCATGACTGTCGACGTTGATCTGCCGTTTTGGACGACGACCAAAAGTCCAAAGCTTCAACACCCCGGGCCGTAGATCATCGACGTCCCAGTCACTGTCTCGGCGTTTCAACGGATCGTGGATCATCCACGTGTCCTCGTTACTGTCCTAACCACCCTTGGGAGTACGAGGAAACAGCCATTCGAAATACGACACCATGGCGTTCGAGGCAGCCACCATCTTGGAGCTCGTCATCCTCCTCACCTGGCAATGCCTCTCTGTCCCTGCCACCGGGAAGAACCCCATCTTTGCTCATGTGTTCTTTGACGAGGATATCCTCTTCGACGTTGCCTCTGCCGCGTCGCTGACGTTCTCCCCCGGCCTCTCTGAGGTCATCAACGCCGCAACGCCGCCGACTACTGCCTTCTTCAAATCGCTCCCTGACAGAATCCTCGGATTATGGGGCGTTTATGTCCTCGTCCTCGAGAAGTTCGGCTATGAGAGTTTAGTCTACATCGGGTCAGCCACGCACAGTGACGGTAGTCTCGTCGCACGCTTCAAGACCTACGACAGGGCCAACCTGAATGAGAAAGCACTCCCCAGCAAAGTCAAGGAGGCTCTCGAGAATGGCTACAAGATTGTCTCTAAACGTGTGCTTGTCTCGGCTCCTATTCCGTCTGCCAAGGACGTTCCACGTTTTCGCGTTCTTTTCTACGTCTTAGAGGCGACGTTCAGCTTCCTCTTCTGGACGATGTATTCCAAGGATAAGGACTATCAGATAGGCTCTTGTTGTCCTTGGTCTCGGGATTTATTTACTTATGGCGGCCTCTGCAGCCATAGCGCCTTAAATGACCTTTTCAAGGCTGATATAAAAATGTCGGCTGAACAGTTGGAGCTGCTTGCCGCTCAGAACGCCGAGAACAGGAAGCTCCAAGACAAGAAGTCTGTGGAAAGACGTCTGGCCGAAGATCCTCAGTATTACAACAGGAGAGCGAAGAAAGCCTACGCCGACAAGAAGGCAGAAAATCCTCAGAAGGTCAAAGACGACAATGCACAGAAATACATCGAGCTGAAGGCAGATCCCGTTCTTCACGCCAAGACAAAGGCGAGGGTCAAAAACACCAGGGCGAAGAACAGGCAGTCGAAGAAGTTTCATTGCGGCGATTGCAATTATACAGCCCCCACCGGTGCGAAACTCAAACGCCACAATGAGGGCAAAGGTCACAAACGTTGTGCCGAGATGCGGGCTGCCGGCCTCGATCCCTTCCTTTGCGAGCCCTGCGGTTTCCACGGCAAAAACGCCCTAGCCTGGGCGTCGCACGCTCAGAGCGATCTTCACAAGGAGATGTTGGGGGCGAGTAGTCAGCCTGTTGAACGTCAAGCCCCTGCGTCGATGAACCAGAGCCAGGCCACGGCGAAGGCCACGGCGAAGGCCAAGGCGAATGCCAAGGCGAAGGCCAAGGTGACGGCCAAGGCGTCGAATATCTACTGCAACGCCTGCGACCTGCCTTTCAAAACGCCCAAGAGATTCGAGAACCACAACAAGTCCGCAAGGCACAAGACGCGGGTTGAAAGGCTTGTTGTCCGCAAGGCACAAGACTCGGGTTGAAAAGCTTCCTGTCCGCGGCGGCAACATTCGCAACAAGGTTCGGGCGGTTTCGGCCTAAGAAACACAACATCAACTTCAACATCATTGCTACCACGACATTTGCTAGACAGTATCGGTTATCATGGATCATCTATGGACGGCGTCCAATCTATTTGCTCGGACAAGAAATGATGGGTTCAATCGGCGTTGCAACTATGGGTATTAGCTATTATAGGTTTCATTTTGTTCACCAATCACCACATCTTTTAGCCAACCAGTATCACTACACCACAGATCATCCATCATCTAGCTAAAAGAATAAACGTGATACCAGTTTGACAATGAACTCTGAACAACGTCCACTTGCAAACGATAAACGTCAGCCCTTATAAGTACTTATTCGGATCCAAGATCCTAGGCCCTGTTAATTAATTGGTCGACGTTCCCCCCAAAAAGCAAGCAGAAATTCATTTCACCCGTCAGCATCCGAAGAGAAACGCCCGACTTTGCATATGTGTCGTAGCTGCCGAAACCAAGAAGATTTTTGACCGCAAGCACCGTCAGCTGGAGTTTGAGGAAGGCGACAAAGTCTGGCTGGAGACTGGCAAGGCCTTAAAACCGCTTTTCCGCTCAGGAAAGCTGACGCTGCACAAACTTAGACCTTACACAATTCTGAAGAGAGCCAACGATCTTGCCTACACCCTTGCATCCAATACATTCTACCTGCTTCTACCGACAACATTTTTCACCGTCAGTCATCATTGCCTAACTTTGTCGACTACGGAAGTGACACTTCAGCTGCCTTCGACGTTGAGCATCGCGAGGTTGAACGCCCGCTTGACAAACGTGACGTTCGCCGTGGTGGACGAGAAAACGTCCAGCACCTGGTTCGGTGGCAGAAATTAACATCCAAGGACGACGAGTGAGTCACCATTGACGCATTGAAGCACTGTCGTGAGCTTATCACTGACTTTAAGCAAACAAGGAAGGTACCTGCCTGAGAAGCACCTTCCTGAAAGGCACTTACACAAAAGCCCAAAACTGTCAACCGCAAAAGATCAGCACCCGACAAACGAAACCAGACCAAACCTTCATCACGACACCACAAAAGTCATCCAGTACCACACAAAGACGAAGTCATCCTACCTGAAATCGTCGTCGCACCTCAATACTTCATCGGCGAGACGTTTGCGACCAACGTCACGATGGCGAAAGGCGGTGACAAAGGGACGATGTCCACTAGCGCTTGTAAGCGGAAGAAGCTGCGCATGGCGGCGGCCATCAACGCCTCAACCATGTCGCAAAACGTCAAGGACGCCGCAATCAACCTGATCACCACGATGAAAACGATGAAAGAGCAAACTTCCAACCTGTCAACCTATCGCAACATCAAGTCGAGCATCAAGAGTGGAAAGGTCGTTCTTGACGAGCAACTTTTGGTTGTCTGGGCTCATGCCCAAGACATGAAGTTGCTCGAGAAGCAACTTCGAGGCACCGCCACCTACCAAAAGCTTGCAAGAATTCAGAGCAACGTGGTGAACGTCGACTTCGACACTCTTCTCGTCAACGAGGCCGACGTCGCTGACGAGAATGACGAAGAAGTGGTTGAGGAGGAAAGCGACGACGACGACGAGACCGATCCGCATGGATTTTTCAAACTGACCCAAAAGGTGCGCGCAAAGATCAATGGCGCCAATCTTCTGGCAGCGGAATCCGAGGAACTTCAGATGGCTGTTTCGAAGATGTCGTCAAAGTTCACCAAGGTGGCCGAGAGCGCGGAGCAATGGGAACGCCAGGGCACGAGCTACCAGAAGTCGCTGAACGCCATCATTGACGACCGCGAGAGCTACCTGGTGACCCAGAATACCCAACTGGCTGCGAAGCTTGCTGAAGCCAATGAGAAGGAGGCCAGCCTGCGGAAACAGATTGACGACGAGCGTGAGAAGCTGGAAGCTGCTCGCATCACCCACGAGATGGCGCACGGTACTCTTACGTTCACCATCGACAACATCTTGAAAAACAGCCGCATGACACCTGAGGAACGGGAAATTGGCAAGAAATACATGAGCATGGCGAAGCAAAATCATCTTGACGTTCTTGAGAGTCAGCAGGTCAACTATCTCACCATCCAGTTGAACGCCGTGCGTCGAGACTGCACTGAGGCGATGGTGAAGCTTGCACGAGCGGAGAATACGATTGCGAAACAGAGTAAATTGATGGAAAACCTGACGTCGGTGCGCTCCTCCAAGTCGCTCATCAAGTATAATGCCTTCGACGTTGCAAACGCAATTTGGTTCGATCGCACCGGCGAGCAAGCCCGGATGAAAGGCCGTGACAGGGCGGCCTGGGATGAACTTCATGAAACAGCAAAGGAACAGAAAAAGTTGGGCAACGATGCCGAGGACATGAACGCCGGACTGATCAACGACGACGCGTTTGTTGACGTGGCTCATAGAGTGAAGCGACGTCTGGGTCAACCCAATTTCCCATCAAGCCTGAAGCGACAGCGAGCATATTCCGAGGGTGACGACAACGGTGGCGAGAGTTCGTCTCGAGCCGTCACCACTGCCGGTGAAGGCTCACCTGAGAAACCATACACCTTCGAGGACGACGCTAAGGACGAGAGCCCGGACGTTGGCGACAGCTCGGACGATGATATTCTCCCTCTGAGCCGGCTGAATCGCCACTCCGACGAGGAGGACGAGGACGACGAGGACGAAGAGCAGCCGATGTTGGAGGATCTTCAGGAAATCGTGGGCAAGTACGAAAAGGGGAAAGGCAATGTGAAGGCGATGAAGCAGGCTGCTGAGATGGACGAGGAGCCGACGTTTGAGGAACTGAAGGGAATCGTGGGCGACCTTGACGAGAAGAATGCCACCGCCAAAGGCAACGGAAAGGAGATGAAGCAGGCTGTTGAGATGGACGACGCCCCTGTGACCGCTGCCGACGTCCCGACTGAGCAGGCCGACGTCCAAATGGGTCAGACCACCGCCCAGGCCAACGTCCAGACCGACAACGCCGACATCCAGATCGACCAGGGCAACGTCCAACAGGTTGTACCGCCTATACCTCAACCCGTACCGCCTATGGCCCCTGTGGAGGAAACGAACAGTAACGCTGCCAATCCGAAAGCGCGACGTCGACCATCACGAAAGGCGGCTGCGAAGTCCGGCGCTGCAACCAAGGCTCAGATGGCGAGTAACCTTTGAGATGATTGGACGTTGGGCGAACGAGGTAGTCATACGGAATGTTTTTGGTTTGGACGTTCCTTTGGACGTTGGGCGAACGAGGTAGTCATACGGAATGTCTTTCGGTTTGGACGTTCCTTTGGACGTTATGGCCCGACGTTCCTTTTTCCAAGAAATCCCTGATGGGGGCATGGGAAAAATGGGCGATTCTGATGAGGGCATCAGACACGTTTTTGGAGCGCGGCACTCGTTGCAGCGGGGTTACGTAGGCAGTAATTACCCGAGACAGAACGAATACCATACCCATTGCTATTACTGTTCTCCTTCCAGACTGGGTGTGGAGCATGGATTTATTGCTCCTGTGTTGTCCTTGATGGCTATAACAGTTGGTTTCTCCATCCTGGGCCTCGCAATCTTCATACCCTATGGGAAGAGGTTCCGAGTAGCTACCAAGGACTCGACGCTACATGTGCTGTAGAGTGCCCGGAGCCCGAGGGGGACTGGCCGATACAACGGAGATGCTCTCATGAGACAGCATCATATGGTATGGCGTACAAAAGTACTGCAGTGCAGGCAAAGTGCACAGATATTTAGCCACGATAGGGATAAGATGACTGCTCATTTAGGACCCAGAATAATAAGACGAGGGGAACACCAGCCCCGCTAGATTGCCAATTATCTATCACTTAATTCCTGCATTGTTTGAACGGCAGGGTCCAACAGTGACATGGCGGACACTTACTGTTTAGACTGTCCAAGAAGGAAGCGCAGGTAGAGAGTTAGGGGTCCACGTTACCGCTGGGCCGTCTCTCCACCCCAGCCTGTCAAATCGACCTGCACCCGCTCGCCTCCACTCTGAACCAGCACCCAGACGATATCGCCCTCATCAGCTTCATTCACAACTTGATGCTCCGTCCATGCCGGGATGAAGGCGAAATCGCCAGGCGAAAGTTCGTGACGCCGAGGCTGCTCTTCTTCACGGGTAGGCGCCTCGCCCTTAATGTCTGCTCTGATGGCCCTCACAGGGTCCACAGCAGGACTCGTGAGAAGGACCCCGTGACCGCTAGTGACGTAGACTATGGTGTCTGAGAGTGACATATTAGGTTGCAGGCCTGGAAAGCAGCGAGAGCAGATTCCACGCTCACCTTGCTCACCGTGATGGTGCACTGCGGAAGCAGATCTCGGCTCCACTGTGAGAACTGTTGCAAGAGTTTCTGGTTATAAAGTCCCAACTGCAGTGCAAGCTTAAATGTAAAGGCCAACTCGAGAGAAAGAGCCACAGAAGAAGGAAAACACACATGGGGAAATCCTGGCCAGTCACCGAATAAAGTTGACAATCAAGGGCGTGGACTAACCAGTTGCACACATCTTATCTGTGACGCCCGTCATTGCGTCTTTGCGGAATACCTTCGGACCGCTGGCCTGTGCCCTCGGGGCTGGATGTTCAGATGCGGATTGAACAGCCGAGTCCTCTTCACGATCAAGCAATTTTATCGGCTCGCAGGACCTTCCCTGGTCTGACTCTACTTGGGAGCCCGCTGGGTCATCGGAGGTGCTTAGTACAGCCTGGCGCTTGTTCTCCCATGACCCCAGATCCACCTGAGGGTCGGTTCGCTGTGTCTGGTGATAGGGAGGCCCCTCTGCGCGCTCAGGAATGGGTGTCAAATCCTTTTCATGGGATATCTGGACTTCCGAGGGCATGATTATAGGTAGTAAGTCGTAGAGCAGAGGGAGTAATGACGCCATGGCTTCGGCGTCGTACAATCCCGGACAAGATCGCAACCTGCAGACCCAAGAACACCAAACACAGGTATTGAGACAGCCTTCACCCTCAGAGGCAAGGCGCCTGCAGGCGTATTGCGTCCCCGGATAGTAATACTGCTTGTGGGCGATTCTACCAGATGTTCTGAAAAGCGACCTAGGACCAAAGTATCCCGGATGTAGAGCCAAGGATCACTCCGTGCACTATGGCTTGTGGACAGCACTGTGAAAGGGGTGACTTCGAAAATCAAGGGCTCCGACCTGGGCGAGGTGGGCAGCGATAAACAGTGTTGGCGGCCGTGTTATTAATCCGTGAAGGTGGCAGCTGGAGACTGCTCACAGCATCGACGTTGCTTGCTGCCACTACCAAGCACGTGTTGGAAGACTGCTAGAAGTAGCTTGGCCCAGGCTGCCCACTCTACAGTACCGTAGCCGCTGTACTACCTAGATACCTAGGCGTGCTAGGTACCTGTGCAGGGTAGGGTCCCTTGGTCGCATCATCGAACCGCCGATGTCGCTCGCTCCAGGCCCAGACTTGAAACCATGGCCCTCTCGCATGTCGTCTTCTGCTCACGGCGACGGAACATGGGTCGCGAACTTGATGCTCACTCTCGACGCCGACCTTGTTAGAATGCTGGCAGGCCCGCATCCTGGCCCTGTATCCAGCAGCCGCCAATGGTCACCGCCTCGGACACGAATTGACCTGCTGGCCTCGAGTGGGTGCATCAGCCCCAAGCAGCTCGCACGGTTATATCGTCCCCTGACCGGCCCAACACAACACCAACATGTCCTCCACCTCGACGCGCGCACCAGCTGACCTGGCCCACCCAGGCTCGATTTCCCTACCCGACCTCCCCTCGGAGCTAATCAGTCATGTCCTCTCCTACCTGTCGCCTTCTGATCTCGTTTCCATCTCCCTGACAAACCACGTGCTCAGGGCCAACTCCCTCGCAGACCACCTGTGGCAGAGTCTGGTCCAGTCTAATGTGCCTGGCGTCAAGCTCACCACTCCCAGCCCGTGCGCCTCATTCCGAGAGCTGTACATCGCACACGACCCGCGCTGGTTCCTGACAAAGTACAAGGTCTGGTTCTGCGACCGCGACTTGACCGGGAAGCTGGTTATCGTCCGCTACGATGAGCGCCGCGGTGTCATCGAGGGCTACCAACTGTTGGCCAACCGCCCAGTAGCTTCCACCAGCACCAGCCACCAGAGCCTCAGCGAGCAGGAGCTGGTCATCCACGAGTTTGAGCCAGAACTGAAGCTTCATCTGGACAAGCCTGTGCTGCAGATGAGGGCCAACAGCCTGGAAAATGCCATCCGCGTGACCACCGGGCGGTCGCCAGCACCCTCGACCAAGACCCCCTCCAGCGCAGCCCCCTTGGCCAGCAGGCTCTCGCCAGCTGTGGATCACGCTTCAACAAGTGTCGGCACGCCCGTCCACGTGAACAGATTCTCCGCTGAAACGCCAATGCCGCTGGACAATAGGTTCACTGACAACATGTTCAATACCTTCATACTAGCCCGCTCTCTTCCAGACTCTTTATCCAGCGAGCGTCAGCTCCTACCTTTTCCCTATGGCAATACCTGGCCGCCCCCTTCTATCCCTGCGGACACGAGGGTGTCTGCGGGGGACCTCATCGGCCCTGAAGACAGGCCCGCAACTAGGCATGAGATTAACGAGAGATCATTCAGAATCCGCTCGTGGATAGAGATGCGGCCTGCGGGACTGCGTGGGGTGTCGATGGGCTGGATCGGACCCTCCCTTCTTGGAGAAAATGACTGGCCTTCCAACAACGCAGTCTTTGGGCAGGCTTCTCGGGCCTGGTTGTCCAACTATGTCCCTGGGATGCACCCTTCCATGAGCACGCACATTGGCGACCAGATCACCACGTACTCAACGCTAGATCCTGGACTATATACCCCAACTGTAAGCCAGCCCTGGAAGGGGATATGGGTTGGCGATTACAGCGCGCACGGGTGCGAGTTCCTGCTCATTACACAAAATCACCCGACCCCGTTTGACGAGGCGGCCTTTGATGCAACGCGAAGCGATGATGAGTCTGCCGCAGACTTCGAAAAGCGCAAGACAGACGCCAGGAGGTACCGGGGCCGTCTCGAGGCTATCAAGTTGACTGGAGACCCCAACGTACCGCGTGGTGAATGCACATTTTTGGCAGAAGACCTCGGCGAACAAGGGTTTATCACTACAGTCGACGAGGAGCCCTTCCGGGGCGCCAGGGTGGTCAGGAGCAAGGGCCACGTGGCCCAGACAGGATTCGTGAATGGCAAGTCCACTAACCTTCGCATGATGACACTGAAGGCTAGATACTAATTTGGCCCGATGTGAACAGACAAGTACATCAGGTCGCAGCTGCTCCTGATATCGGAGAAGAGGCTCGCCCAGTACTGGGTAGGATTTGGTCACATCAGTTTCTTCGAGAAGGTCGACATTGATCAATTCCTCGTGCCGGACTAGCGACCGTCTATCAAACTCGAGAGTTGCTATGAGGTATGACGGGCTCTGGGCCATCGGAAATGCGACATGGGACGTGGTATTGTCTCTGCATTCATCTCGATATTGTCTGCAGGATGCCGTTGGATGTTGCACCCTCAGGGCCTAGACTGCTGCATTAGGAAGCGTTGCTGCACCCGCACTGGTGCCCGGATGCGCCCCAGGTTTATACAAGTCTGGGCGTGGATTTTCCCAAGCGAAGATACTGAGTGACCAGATTCTGCGTGCCCACACTCAGAGCCTACATGTGTAAGCAGTGAGAGGGGGCCATGGATAGACACCCAGACCCGCGAGATTCGGGGGATTTACGGGAGCATACTGCGTGTTACAAGACGGTTCCTTGGGGCGTTAGCATCTGTGGTGGGCTGCCTATACCAGCATGGCCGTTTCACTCCCGCAGCGTGACCGTTCGGAGTCATGAGCAACGGCACTCGTCTCGGCACAGATGCAGTCGAGAGAATGAGACCCTCGAGGTGACTCGGTGCTGGCTTAGTGGCCAATCAGGTGAGTGCTTCGGCACCTAGAAAGGTACTTTGATATGTGGCAGCCTGGTAGTTTGCAAAGTAGTAGACTAGATACACACTACATATCTACCTAGGTACCTAGGTATCGAAGGTTGGCAGTTTGTAGGCAGCCTGTCATTGTAGCATTGGCCCAGCCGTCCGTCGTCTCGGGACCCACCGGCGGGACCGACGTCATTCAAACAAACCTCGACCGCAAATCTGCCTGAGCGCGCCTCAACCATGACAAGCTCTGCTGGCAAGTGCTGGATGGGATCTTTCCACCTTTGAACCCGCTTGAAGCCCCAACCCCACTCTGACTGTTGAAGCCCGTAGCACCCAACCAAGCGTACACCCACTGTGTTGAACGCTGCCGTCGTGCTCTGCTCTGCACTCACTCCGGCCCGCAGGTTAGCAGGCATATCTCTCCGACTCCCAGCTGCCGAAAGCAGGGCGGGCAACAATGGCGGACAAGTACATCCTCAGGATCACAGCAGGCCCATCATATGACCTGGCAGACCACACCGAGGTCCCCGTGAACAGCCCCACGCCAGTCAAGATCAGCACGGAGCACATGGACGTCGAGCTCAACGTGCGCATACAGAATTACCATGGCCTGCCGCGCAACTCGCCGGCAACCTCCCCTTACTTCGACCAGGAGCCTCACAGCAAGAACAAGGACCAGTACAGCATTGCATTCCAGTTCACCCCCAAGGCGCCGGGGCCTGCCAAAGCCCCGGTGAATGCCGAGCACGTCGACCCGGACGACCGAGAGCCAGAAGGTATCTCTGCCTCAGACCTCCAGTTTGGCAATGATTTTGACCACCCCATCCGCGACCGCCTTCCACCTGGCTTTAGCTATGCCATGAAGATCGTGAAATGGTGGATCGACCCGGGCCTGGACGGTGACCCTTACGCTGACAGCCCATATCTCTTCGGGCCCGCACTCTCGTCCTTTAACCATGTCCGCGTCAGTGACCCCCCAGCCCTCTGTCGGCAACCTCCTACAACGCTCCTCCCTGGCTTCTATTTCCATTGGCTCTGCGAAACTAACCCCGTGCGCTGCAGGTCGGCCCGGCTGTTCTTGACGAGTCCAAGGGTGGGCTATGGGTCGAGGAAGGCGGTGACCAGGAGTGGAGGGAAGACGTTGGCGCACCTGACGATGCCAAGGCGAGGATGAAGTGGGCATTGCAGGAGGACAGCAAGGAGGACTGGGTATGGGAGTACGGGAGGACATATGCGGTGGATTTCTTCAATGCCTACCTGGACTTCAGCGAGTTTGCGCTGAGGCTACCCGGATACGCCGTACCGATCATGAAGTACTGGGACGGCCAGGGGCTGAGGTGAGTATTTCTTCTCTTATACTGGCGTGTATCCCTTCTAAATCCTGCACTGCTGCGGGGGCGTCGTCGTGGGCTTGCTTAGGTTAACGTGTATGGCTTGCTTGTTCAGGAAGAAGCGCTCACATCAACTCAGATACGTTCTTCGAAACAGGAGCACCGGTCAGATTTTTCTCACCATTCTATTCACTCTCTATCTCAAGGAGGATGTCAACGAGGACGGCAGTCTCAAACCCGAAGCCAGCCGCGCATACGCCTCACATGCACCTGCCACGGCCGAGGACCACGCTGTGATTGCGAACAAGGAGGACGCCAACGAGCCTGATTTCGACGGGGAGGCAGCACTAGAGCAAGCTAGGCGACATCTCAGTGACGTTAACCTACCTGGGCAGAAGGCCGCGTCAACGGATGAGGGGGACACCGTAGACTAGGCGCAAGGGACGCGCGAGTATGCCTCACGCGCCGAGTCATAATCGACTTCAGTAGAATGGTTGTCCAACAGTATAAGGCGGTCCTCGCCCCACATGCTGTGGTATACCAAAGTACAAATAGAGTAATACAGTGGTTGTTTCTGATGTCATGGCATTGAAACGGGGACCCAAAGACCTCACTGAAAGAACCTCCACGGGCCCATCAACACCCCTCCTCTATTTATGCGAGGTGAAGAAGGAGGGATGGGCACTGGATACAATCCGTCCAAATTGACGTACCCATGCCTCCTCTGTCTCTAGGAGCCCAACATCTAGCTGTAATGCCAGGGTGTGCAAGACGCAAGCCCCCCATGGACGCCAATGCTTGGAATCATAGGGGTGATTGGAGACTACAGTTGGAGGCGAACACATGTGACACCTTCAGCCGAACAACTATTCGGGACCAATTAGAACGGGAAGCATCCTCGCAGCTCTCAAGCCGCAACAGCAGTTCGGTGTCTGGCCGTGCGTTGAGATGATTCAATGGTGGTTTAAATTGGCACCGGGAAAAGGTGACGAATTCTGTATACATAGCATTAGAACGTCGCATCAAAGACAGTGACACGCGACTGGAAAGACTCGGAGAGTAGCCATGAACAAGCACCTATCTAATCCTGTTTGATGTGTATCTAGGGGTAGGTACGACACCTGGCGGTTACTTTGTAGCGAACCGTCGAACCGTCTCTACAACCCGGTTGTAGTCATGGCTCTTGTCGAACACCTGTGCATGGTCCAGATCGACCCAGAGGAGCTCGACCCCAGAGCTTGTCAGGACGCTCGACCCCTTGGCCGCCTCTAGAACCTTGAAAGCCTCATTATCATCTTCTTCATTGATGAGGTATCGTGCCACCGCCATGGTGTCGACGATGAGATCGCGCGACGAAAGGCAGACGGCTGCTTGGCGGCCCGCGACCAGCTCCTCCTTGAAAATGATGTTTTCTCTCCAAAAGAAGTGCCGTCCCAGGACCAAAGCGATTCCTGGGTCCATGCTCGCGAGGTACCACAGCTGCCATTCGTTGGCAGTCTGGGGTGTCCTCCTTGTGAAGTTGTAGGCCACATCCGGTAAGTGTAGTAACAGGGTGACCGGATCAACCAACATGACACCCTCGACTCTCAGGCTCAATTCCGAGTCCTTCAAGACGTGGGTGGCCATTACGGTGCCGTAGGAGTGCCCGACGAGGACAAATTGGTCTATGTGGTGGTGGCGGAGGATCTCCTTTAGGTGCCGTAGGAAGTCTGGCCTTGCCAGGATGTTGGACTTGGTCAGCCGCATGCTAATAGGGAGGATCTCAAGGGCGATTATGGGGCTGGTCGATGGGAGCGAGGCAAGGAATGGAACGTAGGGGTAGAGGCCGATGCCAATGCCATGGAGAAAGACGATCGGAAGAGTGGGCGAGATGCCTGTGGGAGGGGTCCGAGGACGACGATACCAGTAGCAGAGCTCATCGGATGGTGCCTGTCGTCTGGCCAATTCCGCTGAGGCCAGCAGGCGAGGCGGGAAGACATGCAGTAAGTTTGTGCGCAAGGGGGAGGGCCAGAAGTCGAAGCCGCGCCATAAAAGGTGGCAATGGGTGGCCGAGTCAACCAGGCCGACGATGATGTACCAGACAACGCTGCGATACCTGGTGGGGACGTGGTCGAAGGTCAGGCGCATGGGCACAGCGCGGCCTCTGCCGGGAGCAAGAGTGCGGCCGAGAAGCTCTTCAGTCTCGTTGATGTATCCCTCGAGCTCGTCCTCGATCTCAGGGGCGACACTGTCGCGGTCGAAGAAGGCCCAGAGCAGAAAGTCCCTGACGTTGTCGCGCTTGATATCGTCGGGGTGGGCGCCCAAGGCCCACAGGCTCAGATAGCGTTCGGGATCGGGCACATTCTCCAGGCAGCGCTGGAAGAGAGCCTGTCTGTCGACATTGTGTGGCGGGTGCCTCGCTCGACACGACAGCCGACGCTCAAACGGCCGGAGGACGAGGAAGTAATAGAGCGCCTCAACCGGAAGGAGCACCCAGAACGGAGGAGGCAGAAAGGGTATGATGCACGGTAGGTATGTGAGAAAGAAGACACAGACACGGATGAAGACCAACTCATGGGTCGTTGGGTTGAGCATCGCGCATGTGGTCGGTCTCTCCGCGTCGCCGTCTCCGTCTCAGCCTCGGATCCCCTGGGGTTAAGACGCCTGGCCTCTGGGGGTGAGAGAGAGTGTGTGAGAATATCCGTGTCAGTATGAATATTGATCGTTATCTCGATGGTGACGGTGTTTGGCGGTGACTGTGGCGATGGCGATTGTGACGGGGAGGTTGAAGGGCGAGGAGGGCCAGCCAAATATTTCCGAGTCTCTGGGCTACCCACGTTGCTTGTCCGCTCGCTTTTCCCTGTGGCGGGACCGGCACTGACACGGGGAGTGCCTGGGGAGTGCCTGGGGAGTGCCTGGAGGTTAGATACTCAGGTAGGTACCTAGATAGGTAGGTACGCAGCACACGAGCGCGACGAGTGCCTGGGTTGCACCGGGCGACGTGTCTACCATGAAGTGCCTCGCACCTCAGCAGCCCAGGACGTGGGGTTCTTTCTCACTCCGCTTTATTTAGAGGGACCGCAGTACCCACAGGTACGGCATGGTACTTGGACTCGTTGGGCAGTTGGGTCAACCATTTGAATATCCGCCAGCGCGCCTGCGTCGTTTGACGCGTCTCTTATCGGAGCGACGGCCGAGGTATGACGTTCCACGCAGTGGCCTTTTCTGTTATCTTGACCATCTGATAAGACATGTGCTCTACCATGTAGACAACCCACACTAGTATGGTTTAGTCGTGCTTGGCCCCTGCTCCGACTGCTCTCCGACTTCAGTTCATGCGCGGTCTACCTCCAGAATGGGAAGCATATCAATCCGCAAACACATCCGATGGGGTACGGAGCCTCCCTCTGAGCCCACGTCCACCCTGGTCCTCACCTCCCCGGGTCGCCGCTTCGTCGACATCAGGGTCCTCACAGTGGCGTCTCCCGGCCCGGGGCCGGACACGGAGCCAGGCTACGAAAGTTTTGGCACGCTCACCAGAGACAGGCTGGACTGGGCATTTGCCGGCACTTCGTCCTCCAATAAAGTCTGCCGCGCCGACGGCAGCGAAACCACGCACTCCGTCTTCAACCACTGGATAGATAGCCGCACCACCGAGCCACAGCTTGTCCGCGATGAAGGCGACATGGTCCCTTGCCCAGGTGGCTTGGCCCTCGAGGTTGGGAGCATGGTCAATCCGGCCACCGGCCGCATGACAGCGTACGAGGAGCTCTGGCTTGATAAGGTACCAGCCCCTCGCAGCGGCCAGAACCCCAAATGTGTCGTTTTCCAGCTACTGGACGAGCCTGGTGCGAAACGCGGGCAGTTCGTCTGTTTGGGTCACTACGCCCAGGGCGTATTACGGGTTGGAGACACCTTCACGGCTGAAAGATGGGTGTGGAGCGAGAGTCATTCCAGATGGGAGCAGACTGTCAAGGCTGGTGACAATCATGACCCTCTTGGCTTTCTGATCGATGGGCACCGGGGGCCAGACAAGGTAGGCGAAAAGGTGGAAGGTCCTATGGGGACCTGGACGGTCATCGAGTATTGCACCTAGACTGCTTGTATAAGGCACTTGTTGGTCAAATGGGAGACTATCCTACAATGCTTGCAGCTGGTGTCCGGCTGAAAGAAACCAGAAGCCTTGGGAATCACGCCGCTGCCCGATTTATTGGCACAATCTGAAGACTGGCTGCTAGCTAGCGGACAACACCCGGATGGCCACTAGGCAAAGTTCTCAAACGTAGTCTGTCATTATGGCTCTTATAGACGACTATGTGTTAGCGTCGAGGTTGATAGACGGATGGTCCTGTCGACGGCGCCGGTTTGAGGCTTGCCAAATAGAAAACTCGCCAATTCATTTGGGACCAGCACTTCTTTCTATGCACATTCGACAGAAATTGCCAGTTATCTCTATATTGATACTGTACAGATAGATGCCCAGCTCTTATGACTTCGTTTTCTACTCTACTTCCTCATGCTCACCTGGATCCTTAGCAATCGTACTTCTTTTCCACTGAACATCACCGTCTACGACACAAGCATCCTCCAAACGACAACACACCTCGAACCGCGAGACCATTCCCCCAACCATCTTTCACATTTCCACCACAAGAAGAGCACAAGCCTTCAAAATGGAGAAGTCTAGTGCAACAGAGTTGATTTCCGCCGTCGTCAAAGCCGCGTCGGATGGCCCCGGGGCCGTCAATAGCAGCACACCACACCCCAGGATACCAGGGCCCGGCGATCGCCCAGTCCAGCATCCTATGGTATCTGTTTACATAATAATAGCCGCGGTGTAAGCCCCTCCAATTCTTCGTGTTATTCTCCGAGACTTTGTCCACTGTGGTTTGAAGACTCTACTGCACTTTCCACTGTGATGCTGTCCAGTACTGACGCTTGGACGGTCAGGGTTATTTTGTTTACGCTTCTCATATGGCGTGGTGTCCACGAAAGTCTGATGGCGGCACGTGCTACACGGCTCATCCCCAACGATGCGGAGCACACCCATAAGACAACTAGTCTGTGGCTCAGGCTGCTCAGGCTCGCCTGGACTGGTGTCAAGGCTCTTTTCATGTCTTTCCTCAGCATCTTTACCAAGACGTTTTGGAAGGATATGTGGAGCGACACGAAGACGACCTTCTCTCCCCTGTCTTCATGTGGCATCTGTCTAAACGCTTACTGTTGCGGGCTCGTCTGCAACCCAGACACGGACGACGATGTTATCCTGCCGGTCACAGAGAGGGGCAACGCTGTCGTCGCCCAAAGCTCCATGACAATGCCCAAGACGTCGACTCCCCAACGACCCCTCCCTACGGTTGTCGTCGAGGAGATGGTCTGACCAAGTTTTTGAGTGTCTTGCTGAACAGTACGCATATTCTCCACACGGATGCCTATCCCGTTTGTATTATTGTCACTAACAACACTTCGAAGGTGTCAACGAGATGCAACATCCCGATACTTCTTGATGGACTGGCGGGCCCAGGAATGGGTGACCGAGACGGGGCACGGTACACATCATTCTGCGGAACACTTCGTTGTGGCCTCAACCGTGAGTGCCGTTCAGTGGAGGAATCGGGCTGGTTGTTCCAGAACAATGCTCTCTGTTGTGCAGCCAAGACACCATATTTGTGCCACGTTTTATGGTATCTAGTTAGATAATCACACCAGTTCAAGTTTCATTTGTTTTTTCTCTTCTGTGTGGCCGGTATATATGCGTGGTGCAGTTCCAACGATAGGCCCAAGCAGAGTACAAGAGCTGCCTCAAGAGCAGCAGTTATCGGGCAAGGGACTGGGTAGTGAGTTGCTCAAGTAATCTGTCTACTCGAGTTTGCAAGAACAGTTCAGCACCATGCACGCACCGCACTTGTGAATCTCATTCGAGGGGCGTGGTTCAACTATGCCCGCAAAACCCGTTGAGAACAGAGTGAGAGTGTTTCTATGACACCAATCATAACCCTTCACTTCGTTTCCGCCTTCTTCTCCGCCTGGTTCTTTTCATAGATCCAGTCGTTCAGTCCTTTCCGGTTTCTTGCAATCTCCACGGCATAAAACTGCATGCGAGGCACTGTTGAAGATTAGCATCTGCTCATCTAACCGCCTGACACGTCAAATGACCCGGCTTCCTCGGATGCCTGTGCCGCGACCAGGAAGAGATCTCCTGCCCTCCGTAACCTGAGCTGGCAGGGATGGCGGCATCGCAAGACGCCCACAACGCTGAGTCAGGGTGCGGATTGAACGCGTAGGGAGCATGAGCACGAGCACGAGCAGTGTCCAGCCGACTTACCGAAGATTGTGCCGTCCTGTGTGTATTCCTCCTTTGGACTTGAGCGCAGCATGGTGCCAAAGCTGTAGTCGTCAACCCTTTTCTCGTATGCCATCATGAAATCACGCCACCGCTTCTTTGCTGCAGGGCTCTTGAGCTTGTTCTCATCTATCGTCTCGGCAGGGTCGAATTCGGGGAAGTCTTTGCAGAGGTGGTCGTAGATTTCATCGTCAATCTTGGTCAGGCGGAGGGTGCTGCCCTTCACCTTTTCTAGGATGGCCCAGTATGTCTCGAGATGTTGGACGGCTGTGGAGAGGCATGTCAGATTCTATCTGGGTCAAGGTCGCGGGGCTGGGCCGTTGCCTGGCAGATATGCACCGTACCCTTGACAGCAAATTGCTTTTCGATCTAGTGGCCACAGGTCAGTCAGGTAGGCCCTAGGTTTGTCGGCATGTCTTCCCCAGATTGCCACACCTGGGTGTAGCGGAGGACTTACATCCTCAAGATTGTCTGCATCATTGGCATTGAAGTTGGCCGGCACAGGCTGCGCGCCAGCCATAGAGCTCTGGATCAGGTCGTCAGCCATTTTGTGACTGCAGTTGTCGGAATGCCACAGGCTGTTTGCAGAGATTTGCAGAGATCAAGTTGCGAGTTGGAGATGAGGAGTAGGGCAAGGCTGAGTTGGGGTTGAGGTTGAGGGGCACTAATTTTCCCAGATACCTAGGTAGTGTGGTAGGTAACAATGGCCCAAGGGACTGCAGAGCATTTGAAGCTTTGATGGCGGGGCACCTGGAGCAGGATGTCATCGACAGGGATGCTTGGTACAGCTTTGGCTGGCAGGGCTGGCAGGGCAGGGTAGCCAGGTACATAGTACAAACACTTCCATTGATGAACATCTTGGCCCAATTAAAATTGAGAACGGAAATTCGCACCTGCAAAAATGGATGGTATACCGGTACATTTACCAACCAATACTAACCCAACAACCATGTCTAATTCACACACCTAGCAGCCACACGCTCAGCACCTACATACCTATTATATATGGGTGTTGGGTGTATGGGTGTTGGGTGTATGGGTGTTGGGTGTATGGGTGTTGGGTGTATGGGTGTGTAGGGGTTGGGCATGTAGGTGTTAGGCATGTGAGTGTGCAGATAGGCCTGGGTGATGTGCTCTGACCAGCTGCAGCTGTGGCGGTCTCTTGAAATTCTGATCGGTTCTCGGAGCTATAGCTCACCCGTCCCCCGGTGACAGCCACCAGGCAAGCCAAGGTCACCCCTTCCTCTCCTTGCTGAACAAGCACACATCACTGTCATCAGGTTCATGCAAGATGAAAAGAGCGGTGTCATGTCCCAAGTGGGAAGAGGAGAAGCTGGTCAGACTACTGACTGTGTCTCTACCTGTCCTCGCCATGACGACAGCCCAAGAAACAAATTGAAGCCCTCAAGTGACAGAGCCTCAATATTAGTGTCGCTGCCATATTTGCAGCTTGGACATTCTCCCTTTCTGTACCAAATGTCAATTTACCTATACAATGGATACACAAACCCTCGCAGCCTAAAGGACTCGATGAGTTTTCCGCATTGCTTGCTGGGTAGCCCTTTCCTCTGATATTTCTCTGGCCAAGGTTAAGCAATGCACACCTTCTCACCCACACCAACCCAGTATGAAATCGAGAGCTGGATATTTCCACACCCAGGTGTGAGGCGGCTGCAGGATGCAAGCAACCCAGGCCCTCAGAGGCACTCTCTGCACTCTGTGACACCGCGGGTGACGGCCACTAGAGAAGGAGAAGAGAGAGCACGGCTGAGGAAAGGACACCGGAGATGGCATTCCAATGAGAACCGGATACACCATGGTGGGCCTCATGGGAGCAAGGAGAACAAGAGCAAGGGCGAGAGCAGAAGACCAAGCAGTTTGAGGACCATGCTGGAGTGGTCGGGGCCTCTTGGAGACCACTCAGGCCTGACTACTCAAGATGGCAAAGAAGAGGCATCCCAAAGAAATCGCCATTATCCTGAAGATCACTTAGTTGCGTACGACGGACACTCCCAAGACGATGCAGTCATGGTCGGCCAGGGAAGGACCAAACGCAACAGCAAGCAGGGCATACTGGAGCCGAAGCATCAGTCCTCGGCGCTCAGGGTGCCTCCTAAAGATGAGAATCGAAGCAGAGGGGACAGAAAGATCAGCCGTAACAGGAGATGTCACTCTCAGGGGCGTCTGGACTCAATGCTGACAGCCGAAGCTTGCATTGAGAAGGAGGAAGTGAAGGGGCTCAGTAGGGTCCAGAGCAGTGTAAAGGGCAGGCGTGTGAGGATTCAATCTCGATTTTGTGATACTCGGTACGGCACGCCATTCCATACAGTGAGCGAGGTAAGCGACAGGTGGAGTAGAAGCAGTGATGTTGGTGCAAGACCGAGTGAATTGCTGGGTGCTCAGGTCTCCCCTTCACATTGTTTACCTTGGGTATCGAAGCTATCAGCTCCGCTGCCTTCGACTGGACATACCTCTCTCACCAGGCAGACCCACCAGCAGCAGCAGCACCAACCAAGCTTTTCCAGCCGACAGTCAGCAACAGCCCTCGAGTTCCATTCTGCAGACTTGAGAGCATTGTTGTGGTCACTCTCTTGCAGGCCTTGGACCATGGGGGCTGAATTGAGTCCTTCAGAAGGTGCGGGTGAGTCTTGTTTCACGACCCTGAGGCTTGTGGTCACACACAGAAAGCCCCCTTCCCCCAGCAGCTGCACATGGTAGCTCAGTACACCTCGTGGAGCCCAACTGACGACTGGCAGACCCATCTGCAGCTTCCCAGAACGTGAGTGGTGGCCATCAAGGTAGTCTAGAAGACTCGTTCACACAAGATGCCCCTTGCCATCAGGATGAGTCTGATGGTGAAGAGGAGCCCAACCCAGCCTTTCTAGGCTCTCTCGACTACCACGACTTCCTTCATGGGACTTCAAAATCGGAGGCAGCTTCTTCACAAAATACCTCTTCTGTTACTGGCAAGTCTACTCTTGAGTCTCCGGTCTCGAGGTTCGCCCACAAAGTTACTCAGTCCTTGTCCCACAAACCTTTTCCAGACACCATGTGAGTACCATCTCAGCAGACTCCAGACTTTGATGTCACCACTGACACTTGCAGAAAACCTGCCACTACTCTCCGTGAGCGCCGGGGACAGGCCCTTGCCCAGAAGGCTGGCAGCCCTGAAGCGTTCAGGAAACTGCCCAAGCCCGAACTGTCTGTGCTGACAGAGCTCCCTTTCTTCTTGACATCTTCGACTATCAGCCCTTCGTCGTCACTCACAACTGCACCTCTCCTTCGAGAGGGAACTTTGCGAAGCATCCCCTCAGGCCCGCTTAGCACCATCTCCTCCAAAGAGATAGACCCAGAGAAACTTCAGCCTTTCATCGGCCCGCTTCTTCCACAACAACCCCCTCCCAATCGGCCTCTCCCTCAACTTCCATTTCCTTCGCCGGTGAAGCGACGTGATCCCATCAAGAAGTCGGCTGCCAGAATGGCAGGCCAGGGAGACCGCAGCGAGCAGGTGGTCGGGAAGGGAGACACGAAGAGAAGTATGGAGGAGACCACAGAGCAGCATGTCGACCAAAAGAAAGGCAAAGGCCTGCGAAAGAAAATCTCAAGGTTTTTCTCGAATGACCAGCCAGCACGACCAGCAGATGCTACGGCCAGCACGATCTACCAGCCCCTCTCGCTTACAGCCTCACAGGATACCGAGCGCCTTTCCCTGTCCGACATCTTTGATGATGTTTACAACGCTGCTCGAAGTTCGCTCAAGCCCGGTCGAGGCTCTCATAATTCAGGCCGGAGCTCGTATCAAAAGCCCGACTGCATCTCCATTTCTGCTCAGTCAGGTGACTTCTTACTTCCAATGCAAACGGAGCATCGTGGTACACATGACGCCAAAGGTGCCCTCACAACTCTACCTACCGCACCATACAAGGTCGAGCCTCCTCCCTTGATTGACCACCCAGTTATTCAAGGCGACTTGGAGATACAAGACAGATTGGGACTACATGTCAACACCAATGCCGCTGCCATACCCAGCCCTAGTATCCCTACGCTCCCCCTCGGTGTTTCTGGGCTGCCAGTCAGACGTTACCATCCAGCTCAAAATGACACCAACGCATCCTCTTGTTTGTCAAGACCAGCTATATCCGTCACAGGGACTGCAAGCAAACCAAGGCTTGTGAAAGAGGAGTCACAGGCAACAATCACTGCAGATACACACCAAGACATTGACCCCTCTATGGCTTTCGATCGCACCGTCGACCTGACATGGTACAGGACGGCAAGAAAAGAGAGAGGAACAATCATTTGTTCCATACCCAGGCCTTCTGGAAGATTCGAGCACGTGTTGACCATGTTTGTTGCACAGTATGCCAAGGGCCGCCCCTTCAAGAAGTACAATGGGAAGAAGAGATTCCCGTACTTCGACCTGCCAAACAAGATTCGTTTCGAGGTTATGCGGCACCTTGTTGCTGACACTGACACCGGCAAGCCAATTCTGCTGAACAGTCAACGCCAGGCATCCCCAGCTTGGCCAGCTGACGCCTTCGTCAGCCTGGGCTCCGTGCTCAAGCCTCTGCAGGCAACTATGTGGGCCTGCCCACGTCTCCGAGCTGAGGTCATGGTCGTGTTGTTGTTGACTCGCAAGTTTCACGTCATCTTCAGTCCCTGGGTAAAAGAATGCACGCAGCCTTTGCCCACCGCGTGGCTCTTCCGCTACCTGCACCTGATGCAGGACGTCAGCCTTGAGATAGACATGACCAAGCTCGGTTTTGGCCACAGCTGGGAGTCAACCGCCATGGACGCCAGCCTTAAAAACATCAGTGGGCTCATACGCAAGTTCACGGCAGAGATGCTCACACGTAATTCGGCCAACTCGATGGGCCGTTTGACCATCCATTGCCGCCGATACTTCGGATATCGCCAGGGACCAAACACTGTCCAGAGGCGCCAGGGCGCCTACAAGCACCCGCTGATCGGTGCAGAGGAGGATGAGCCTCGCTCCATTGTTTCCGGTCAGGACGGCTCTGCGCGCGATGGCGGTCAGCCGCGCAATTACAATCGCCGGGCCCCGAGTTTGCCTCCCTCGGCGGCAAAACCATATTCTGGCCACCTTCGTCATCACGCTGATCTGCCGCATCGTGTCCCTTACGTTACAGAGGACCAGCTTTCGGTTGCCAGTCCATTGCGGGCGCTCACTGGCCGGGTTGATTCCGTTCGCATGGTAGGCTTCAGCGAGCAGTGGACGTACGCGACTCACCTAGATATGTGGCCAGAGGCAGAGCGGAACGCTGTGTCGGATGCCGTCAAGCACTACCACATTGACCGCCAAACTCCTTCGCGACACTCGTATGCTGCCCCCGGTCATGCAATCTTTCTGGACTACGGCATCGATCACGGAGTGCACCGATACCCCCCACTGCCAGATTCCGAACCTATGGTTTGTAAGTGGCTTCTTTTCAACGCAGCAGAACAAGTATCGTCCACTGACATTTTTCCAGGCGTAGACTATGACCGCGAGAATGGTCTCTTCGTGGAGCTGGGCTCGGGCAACGTGGTATCTGTCACTGAGAACGGCGCCGAGTTCCATTTTCGTTCCTTAGACCCGCCAACGCCATCTCGTATGTCTGCGTCTGTCCCCAGGAATCTCACCTCACCGGCCATTCGAGATGCTCTGGCATTCATGCCGCGTCCTTCACGCATCCCTACTCCCAGATCTCGCGGAAGGACCAGCCCAATGATGCAAGCGATGCGGAATGGCACACCGGTCAAGGCAGCTGCAGTGTTGGGCCTCCCAGGCACCATGATTACGAGCGGCGAGGACGAGCCCCTCGCGACGCCGACCAAGCCACGCACCACCCGCAAGACTCGTGCCGAGACTGGCCATGATCCAGCCCACGATCCAGCCCAGGATACCCGCCTGGGCACGCTTGCCAGCCGAACTGGTCGGTCCAGGTATACCACAGGCGCCATGAAGCCTTCGTGAGCTGTGGTCGAAGAGATCTCTCCATCTTTTCGGCAAGGAAACCTACCAAGCCAACATTGACCCTGGCGTATGGAGCTGATCAGGGAAACTCTTAGCCATGGATTCTGTTTAAGATGCTCAACAGACACATTTTGCAAGCTGATCACTAGTACCAGGAGTTGTGTTCTGGCCGGTGGGCTATGGGAATAATTACCCTCTACTACTTTGTTGTTGATTTGCATTAGGAAAGTCAATAAAGGAAAGAAGCATTAATAGTAATAATCCTGATGATGTATTGCTCTATTGTGTGAAGTAGTAGGTATCAATTCCAATGGTCAAAAGCCTTAGAACTCATCCAGGTACTCCAGGGTATGTGTAAATACATTGTAGGGTCAGAACACACACCACATCTATTTATATGCCACCCCCACAAGTTGTCCTATTCCTATGATATGGAACGTAGAACGTTATGTGGACAGCTGAAGGAGGTGAGGTTATCCTATGGGAGGTTATTCTATAAGAGGGTATACTAGAAGAGGTAGGAGGTTATCTCATAGGAGATTATCCCACTAGAGGTTATCCTACAGGAGGTTATCCTACAGGAGGTTATCCTAGAGAAGATTATCCCAGAGGAGGGTACCCTAGAAGAGGTAAGAGGTTATCCCATAGGGGTGTACTTCAAAAGAGGTAGGAGGTTATTCCATGAGAGGTTATCCTATAAGAGGCTGTCTTGCAGAAAATTGCACCCTGGGACGTCATTCCACTATCCCATCATTCCATAGTTCGTTATTATATAACAATAAGGCCCATATCATTGGGGACCATCCCACATGGAAGAGTGTACCGGCCAAGCCCAGGCCTGGACGTCCGGGATCCCTGCGAGTCGCAGTCTTGTCCCCGGCCAACCCACAGTCCCTGGTTGTACCGGGCAGACTGGACCCGATAGGCTGGTGGCTTAGTGGGTGCCCATGAGTAAATCCTTCGGGCAATAGCTCCCCTATGGCCGCCGGGACGTGGCATTCTGCGGTTAATCCCAGCTATTCCCGTGCTGTCCCCGGGCTTCGTTCGCAGTAGCGGCGCCATCACGAATCGTCCCAACTGCGTACTGTCTCCCGAACTGTAGGCCTCGCGTCTCCGAGCCCCTGAGCTCCCACCTCCGCTTCCTCTGGGGCAGCCCAAAAGACCAATCAGCCTATCCAGGAAGAGGACCGGTAATAAGCGTCGAGCAAGCCGTGTGGGCATCCCTCGTGCGGGCTCGCCCGGGCACAAACAGCCACATATACACATGAATCGTCCCGCGGGGACACATCATGGTCCCAAATGAGGATGGGAATCTCCATCTGAGAGCGTGCCCCTCCCTCTCCCCCTTCAAATCCAACGCTAGCTTTGACGTCGGGTGTGCCGTCGCCATCGTTCCTCTCGTCGTCTTATTTCCATTCTGCCCCCCTAAAAGAGCGCTGGTGAAGCCTGCCTGCTTGTTTTTGCCCACTGGAATAGTCGAGTGGACATTGCCCCTCTGAGTTTTCGTTTATTCCGTCGCCTGCGAGCCCAACGTCGCCTGGGGATCTTGAGTGCTGTGGACGTGGCAGCTGGGTGAAACCTTAACGAAGAGATCAAGCTTACCTTTAAGCTTATTAAAGACAATGACGACACCAGGACTGTCTGGTCTTGGCGGCCCAGCCAGTCGGGACCCGAGTCTGACGGTATCAGCATCTCCTGTCCCTGGCGATCGCCCCTCGACGCCCGGGACAGCAGCAAGAGATATTCAGACGCGCCGGGGACAGTTGGAGGCAGGGCCTGAGGGCTCATCGCAGTGCCGGCCTCCCAACGCCTCGTCGCCCATCACCTATCGTTGTACGTAGACACTGGACCGTGATGCGGTGCTTGTCCCTCCCATGAGAAATACCCCGGGAAATCCGCCCGGGCCCAGACCCCGCCCCAGAAGATTGACAGACGGCAGACCTGACGTTCGACACCCCTCTGCCACCGCCGAACATGGCTCACGCGTGCGCCTCGCCGGCCTCAGGCGCTCCCGCTCAACCGAACCTGCTCGAGTACACGGACCCGACCAAGTGGCCCACCCATCGCAAGGCCTACCACATGGTTCTTTGCTGTGTTGCTACACTCCTCACGGCATACTGCGCCGGCTCGTACTCGCCCCCGGTGGTAATTATGCAGGCCGAGTTCCATGCCTCCAGGCCCGCCGTCGTGACCGGGATAACGACCTTCTGTGTGGGATTTGCCCTGGCACCCATGGTTCTCGCGCCGTTCAGCGAGATCAATGGCCGGTATCCTGTGTTTTCCGTCTCGGGTGTGGTTTTTGTCGTGTTCCAACTGGCGTGCGGCTTCGTCACCAACCTGGCTGGCATGCTAGCCTGTCGGTTCCTGGTCGGGGTTGGCGGCAGTGTCTTCAGCACCATGATTGGTGGCATCATTGCTGACCTGTGGGACAAGGAAGGGAGGAACACGCCCATGGCTGTGTTCAGTGGCTCGGTCCTGGGTAAGCACAAGTCCTCTCTTTTTACAGTCCCCCGTCCGCCATGTTTTGAGTCTTCCACAGCACGCATCACTTTAGGCTCCGTGGCGGCATAGTTTATATGACTAACACACAGTAGTGGGTACGGGTCTCGGGCCCTTGGTCGCGTCAGTAATGACCTCCCGGCTCGCGGATGATGGGGACGCATGGAGGTGGGTCTTCTGGCACCAGGCTATCGTAGGCGCGGTGCTTGTGGCTCTCATTGTCACGCTGTTCAAGGAAAGCAGGGGCAGTATAGTTCTCAGCCGCAAAGCAAAGGTCCTAAACAAATGGTATGAGGCCAGGGAAGAGGCCGGGTACTACGGAGTCTGGCTGCTTGAGCCGGGGCCCCTCTCGGGCGCCGAAGGCGTAGCAAGTGACAGCGACAACGCAGCTCAAGCGACAGGGCCTGAAGACGAAGAGAAGAGAGCAGCAACAGCCCCTGCGGGCTCGACCACGGGCTCGACCACGGGCTCGACCGCAGACTCGACCGCAGACACGGTGGGCAATGTACGTCTCCGATGGCTCGTCAGATCCGACAGCGATCGCGCCACTGTGGGCCGGATGATATCCGTCTCGCTGTATCGGCCCTTCCATCTACTATGGACCGAACCAGTGGTCTTCTGGTTCTCGGCCTGGGTGTCGTTCGCGTGGGCTGTGCTCTACCTGACCTTCTCATCGGTCCCCTACGTCTTCAAGACCGTGTATGGATGGGACACGGAGAGCACCGGCTACATGTTCACAGCTATCATGATTGGCGGGATATTGTCAACAGTCATCGGGGTCTTTCAGGACGATCTGCTGAAGCACCCGCAGTGGAAGGCTGACAACTGGGATCCCAACGACTCATCATGCGGCGACGAAAGCAGGGTCTACGCTATTCTGAGACGCCACTTCCCCGTCGAGGCGCCCGAGTCCCGCCTCTACTTCACCTGCATCACAGCCAGCTTGCTGCCGCTTGGATTGTTCATCTTCGGCTTCACCTCCAGAGAGACCATCCATTGGATCTCCCCAGCTATCGCCCTTTGCCTTGCCAGCATGGGTATCTACAGCGTTTATCTCGCAACCTTCAACTATCTCGCAGACTTTTACCAAGGCTACGCATCATCCGCCTTGGCTGCCCAGTCGTGTTGTCGCAACCTCCTGGGCGGTGTCTTCCCCTTGGTGACCCTGCCCTTGTTTGAGAACCTAGGGATCGAGAGAGCTGGCGGACTGCTCGGTGGTATTGCGCTTGGGCTGACCTTTGTGCCGTGGGTGCTTGTGTTCTTTGGCAACAGGATCAGAGCAAGGAGTTCATTTGCCGTAGGCCTGCAGAAACTGCCTTGAGGTGGATGTTACGAGACTGAGCGCCACTTTAGCAGTGCCCAACTATATACACTGCAGCCTAGGGAATAACGTTTATACAAGAAGTGTATGTGTTGATGTGTATAGACAGGCTGTTTAAATCCACTCCTACGGCCTGAGTCAACAACCCGCCCCTCCCCCTCCCAAGGTGACACAAGCTGCACAAGCCGCACAAGCCCTCACCCTGAGCAGGTCCAGCTCTTTGCGTCGTCCACGTCTCCCTTGCCGTCATAGACAGCCTTGTTGGGGAAGGGACACAACGGCCGCTGCCTTAAGACACCCGACGCCGGGTCCGTCGAGTTGTGCCATGTCGTCGCAATAATCTGGTCTACCGACACACCATCCTCAACCCATCTCATCAAGGCCAGGAGGGCATCATGCTCCGGGTCTGTGAATCCGGGGGTTGAGTAGATATCAGTTCCAAGAGCCGCCTGCCCGTTAGGCTGTGAGACATACCAAGGAGCGTCGTTTGACGTCCCCGTGACGTGCTGTAGACCAGGCACAACAAAATACCGGAACCAGCTCTGCAGCTGGTCGTACCCTCCCAGGGCTTCTGCCACGCGGCTGTACAGCACGTTGGAGGACCTGGTTGCGATCAGGGCGTCCGACGACCCATGGAACATGACGATCTTGCTGCCCCTCTCCATCACTGCCCTCATGGCCTCGTAGTGGTCCGCTGTGCAGTTGCCCGGGTCTTCAGCGTCCGCCTGCCAGATGATGCTGTCGTTGTACTGCCTCCACGTCCAGTCCGGATCGTCCAGCACAAAGTACTGCGAATATCCGTCCCCCAGGGGGCTGGGCGAGGATCCTCCCAGCAAAACACCCCATTGTGCCTCCGAGCCGACCTCCAGGCCCGGGAACGCGAACCGTCCCTCAGCATAGTAGTCGGCGTAGATGCTGTTCAGGGTGGCTAGCTGGGCTCCTGTCAAACATGCCGTGGCATTCACCTGAGCGGACCCGCACAGCAGCGCGTCCGTGTCGAACTCACACAGCTCTGGCGAGCTGATGATGCCATCTTGGACCCCGTCCAGAGAGTCGCACTGCCGGATCGCCTCGGCGCCGATCGTCTTGAAGAGTGAGGGGGGTATGTGCCCGGCTGCGTCGGTGGGCAGGTTGTAAGAGCCTATCTTGGTTGTCCACGGCTGAAGATGGCTGGTCCACCAGGCGGGCGCTCCAATCAACAACCCGTCGAAGGACTCGGGGTCGTACTGGGCTTCCCGTAGCCCCTGCCTACCTCCGGTCGAAGCACCAGAGTAGTATGAAAACCGAATTGCCTGGCCGTAGAACGCCTCTGTTAGGGCTTTCCCAAGCACCACCGACCCGTGGATTGCGCGGTAGCCGAAGTCCAGCCGCTTCTCGGGCTGGCGCAGTGCCCATGTCAGGTCCGAAGTGCTTGAATTATGGCCAGTGTCGGTGGACGCCACGGCGAAGCCATAACGCACGCCGGCGCCCATGTCCAGGAAGTTGATGCCCCCAGCAAACCCGCCGTTGCCAACCTGCAGGAAGCGCCCGTTCCACTGCGTGGGCAAGAACACGCTGAAGCGGAAACTCGACGACGCCGAGGTTGTCACGTTGACGATGACGGCACAAGTCTCGGGTAGGTTGGTAGGGTCTCTGGGATATGGGATATCCGCTGCCCCTTCGCCAAAAGAGCCACCACTGGCAACTTGCTCGGCCACAAGAACGCTCGCGTCCGAAGGCAGGGCAGCCTGCAGAGCCTCGATCGAGCATGGCGTCGCTGCCGTCTCGATGCCTTGCCACAGGAGGGCGCACGCGCTGGCTGCGAGGTGGAAGGGCGGCCTCATATTGGCTTGCGTAGGTGCTTCGCTGCTCGACAATCAGACGGGGACGGTACCAGGCCACCCGCCTCGGACAAGACAAAAGGGCCTGAAGGCCCCCATCTTATAACACGCAAAGCCCGCAACGGCTGCCCCCTCGCGATATGACGATCGACTTTCCGAGTCAAGTTCCCACTATTGACCCCATCTTTCCGGGTCTGCTGGCCGGCATTTGCACTGCAAGAGAGCAAGTTTCCCCGCGAAATGATAAAGTAGCAGTGGGGTTTTGGTCCCGCTCATAAAGACTGCAGCTAGCCCGGAAACCACAACCCCATCAGGGCAAGTGCCACAGAGCATGTAGTCCTCGTTATGGAGTCGGGCCGTGCCCCAGGCCGTGCCCAGGACTTGGCCATGTAGGGGATTGCAGAGGTACGGCTCGCGGGGATCCCAGTCGCCCTCTTAGATGGCCTGCTATAGGATGACCTCGCACAGTATAATCTTCAGTAAGATACTTGTAACCTACTATATGGTGGCCTGCTCTGCGACAGCCTCTTGTTGGATAGTCTCCTGTTGAATAACCTCTTTCAGTGTGTTGTTCCTGCAACTTTATATTCTATTCTATACCTTACATCCCCGAAGTGGAGTGACATAGCGACACTCATCGACCGTGCAGACTTCACAGACCCGGCTTTGCGAGCAAAGTCTGCTCAATGAACGCTTCCAATCCAGATTGGGCCAATGAGTGTCCTTTTGGATCGGGATGAGAGCAATCCCAGGCTCGTGGAAGCAAGTCTTCTAGAAGCTGTTGTGCCGTGTGGACTACTGAGGGGATGGTGCCGCATTCGTGCAATTGTTGTTGACCTTGGTATTGTCCATTCGAGCACAATCCTAACCACGGCCGCAAAAAGATAGCTGGCAGCATTGCCAGCTTCCCATTATCTACCGTCATATTCCCATTCTGCACTGTTTCTTCTTTGCAAAAATGTAACCCGGGCGGTTGATCGTTCTTCTGCAATGTTATCATGAAGAACGTCCACGACTTGTTCAAGTACAAATTCGCACTCCGCCGTCTTGCGCCATGTGGTGTCTGGCCAAATGCAACTTCTTTTCGAATGCCGAAACCATTTCCAAATTGACGAGGCACATCTTGATGAAACTCGCACGCACAGACGACACGAATAAACATGGGCCCGCGAGAAGGATTCCGACTTCAACGCTTAACGAAGGATGCAACAGTCAAGCCTGCCATATCTGGGGCCTCACCAGACAGATCCCTTGTCAACAAGCCAGATAGTGCTCGGAATGCTGCTGGTGGCGCCACGTGGAAGCACCTCTTCGTCTTCACTCAGCGCCGTCAAGCCCGCCTCCTCGGCCTTGCCATGGTCGCTTCCCTGCTTGTCGCTGTGGTGAAAACAGTTTTCGCTGTGCTCATCGGCAGGATCATGGACATTGTCAGCCCCCTTGGCGCCGGCAGCATCGATGGCAGCACAGCCATGGCCGGAGTGACGATCTGGTGTGTTGTGCTGGCTGGTCTTGGTCTGGCCTCGTGGGCTTTCAACTCGGCCCTCATGGTCCTATGGGTTGTCTTCGGCGAGTTGGTGGCAAAGACTGCAAGAAAGTGCGTGTTTGAGCACTTGCTGTACAGGGAAATGGATTGGTTCGACGGCCATCACGAGGGCCTCAGCAGTGCCATGTCCGGCATGCAAAGGTGAGCGCTTTGTTCTCGCAGTCGATTCTTGGTCCACTTACATGCCGGCAGCCATATACGAGAGCTCCAGATGGCAACCTCACAAGTCTTGGGGTTTTTGATCTCTGACACCTTCGTCGCCGTTGGCTGCCTCATCGTCGCATTCTACAATAGCTGGCAGCTGACACTTGTCCTGATGGCGACCATCCCCGTGTCCGTACTTGCCCTGCACTTCATCAGCCGCGGCCTCGAGGCAGCTATTGTTTCACAGAAGCAGGAGCTCGCTCAAGCATCCAAGGTCGTCATTGCTGCCGTGACAGCCATAGACCTGGTCAAGATCTACAACGGCTTCGACCATGAAGTCTGGCAGTACCTGCAGGCGGCGAGGGAATCTATGCGGTACTACATCCGACAGGCGCTACGGAACTCGATGCAGATGGGCTTTCTGAAGCTGTGGGTCGTCAACCTCTTTGTCGTGGGGTTCTGGTTTGCAGGATACCTCGTGAGCAAAAACACCATCACGCCGGGAACAGCCCTGACGACGTTTTACTCCATCTTGACGGCCTTCCAGTCTGTTGAGGGTGTAGCGCCGCAGTGGCTTGTCTTGGCTAAGGGAATTTCAGCCGGCCACCAGCTTCAGAACATCGTTGCAGACCATGGGAACACGCGTGGGGCGAAGGTGCCGGCACCTCACCGGCCACAGCGCTGTGCCGGGGAGATCGAGCTTCACGATGTGAGCTTTGCTTATCCGTCCAGTACGTAAAGTCCTTCGCTCGAAAAGTTTCCCTTCTGTCATCCTAAGGGTGCAGGTCTTTTTTTT
This sequence comes from Diaporthe citrichinensis, assembly GCA_014872995.1. Classification (NCBI taxonomy): domain Eukaryota; kingdom Fungi; phylum Ascomycota; class Sordariomycetes; order Diaporthales; family Diaporthaceae; genus Diaporthe; species Diaporthe citrichinensis. The sequence goes on along the minus strand of JADAZR010000071.1, from coordinate 33,250 downwards.
GTTGTTGTAGTTTCCCTCTCGTTTTCCCCTCCCCTACCCCATCTCCCCAACTTACTTAAGTACTCTCCTTTTTTGGTGCCCGTCTCTTTCTTCTTTTCCCCTTCTCTCTTTTCTTTTCTTGCTTTCTCTTTCCTCCCCCCCCCCCTTTTCTTTCCCTTTTTTGTATAATTTCTTTCAACATTCCTTGTCCCCCTAATCTATATGCTGTACAGTCCTTTTGAAGAACGGATGGTCTAACTGCTCTGTTCATATTGCCCGACTATACTTGCCTCTCGTGCTATTCGGCTCGGCAGGAGTGAATTAGAAGGCTATCATTTACCCCAAAGACTGCCACCTAAGACCTGCCTCCTAAAGGTAATACCGCCGGGCGATATATACAAGCAGTCAGACAGTCCTTCTCCAAAAGGACCGTACAAAACACCATGTTGCAAACCTACGCTGCGCGCTATGGATGTTTTGAATCTTCTCCGAACGCATCACTTTAGGCTCTGTAGCAGGGCTGCTGACACAAATGTTAGATCCGACAAAGACCGTCCTCAATCGCTCCTCGTTTTCCTTCAACCCTGGTCTCACATTCCTGGTCGGGAGAAGCGGATCAGGCAAGAGCACCATCACCAACCTGCTGCTCAAATTCTACGAACCTCTCACCGGAAGCATCTTAATCGACGGGCAGTCCATCCGGACTCTGGATGATAAGTGGCTTCGCGAGAATGTCACCTTGATCCAGCAGTCGAGCATATTGTTCAATGACACATTCTTCATGAACGTCGCCTTTGGCTCGCGCGATCCGTTCCGTGTCACCAGGGAAGAGGTCAGGGCCGCGTGCGAGACAGTTCTGCTTCAATCCACCGTCGCGAGTCTGCCCGAAGGGCTTGACACCAATGTCGGAATCGGGGGCCATAATCTCAGCGGAGGGCAGAGACAGCGACTCGCCCTGGCTCGAGCCCGCCTAAGGGACCCGCCCGTGTTGATACTCGACGAGGTCACCAGTGGTCTTGACGCCGTCAGCAGAGTTCTCATCCTTGAGGCAATCAGAGTATGGCGAGCCGGAAAGACAACGATTATCATCACGCACGACGTGTCTCAGATACTCGATAGGGATTATGTTTACGTCCTCGACCAGAGCTTCCTGGTGCAGCAAGGAATTCGAAGAGATCTAGTCAAAGACGAGGACGGCGTCTTCGCATCGCTGCTGTCGTCGACTGACTTTGAGCCGGCCGAGGACTCAACGCTGCACTCGTCTTCAGAGCCACTTCCTGAGACAACATCCGCGGAGCCCTCTCGCCTGTCCAGGGTCTTCCTCCCACAGCGTGATCCGAGCTCATCCGGAAACCGCGGGCTGTTCCGACTGTCACTGGGGCCCAACGTGGAGCGGTCTACAATCATCAAACTTGCAGAGCCGAGGCATGGCAGCTCTTCATACCCTGACCCCAAATCCAGCCCCAATCCTGAGCTGCCCAGCCGTCCTGTTCCTTTTCAGCCCAGAATCAGCGTGAGGGTCCTAGACAGCCTTGGACACAACCCGTACAAAACAAGGAAGTCGAGCTTAGACATGGCTCTCTTGCAAGGGGAGATGACTAAATCTCGTCGGCCTCTCGTCAAGTCACCGCGAGTCACTCAGGATAGTGAACTAACAGCCTCGGGGGTGATCAGCCCCTGTGAAGAGACACCGAGTGGGCGCGAGCAACGCAAACAGCACAAGGAGGGGCCCGTCGCCGTTGACGTAGCCAAGGATCTCTCCGTAGCCAAGATTCTTGCAACCGTGTGGCCCATGCTCGACAGAGCAAATCGAGCTCGCATCGTTCTAGGTATTGCTGCCTGCATGGTTGCCGCGACCTGTAACCCGGTCTTCTCCTTTCTCTTTGCGCAGTTGATAGCCGCATTCTGGGCACCGCCCGCTGAGATGAGGGCTGCCGGGCAGACATGGGCTGTCCGTCTGACCATCGTCGGTGTTGTCGACGGATGCGCTACATTTGCTGCGTTCTACCTGATGCAATTCGCTGGCCAGGCCTGGGTCACGTCCCTGCGTATCGAGGCGCTGAAGAGGATCCTCTCTCAGCCCAAGCAGTGGTTTGATAGCCCATCCCATTCGCCTGGTTGCCTCGCCTCGGTCCTCGACAGGGATGCAGAGGAGATGCGCAACCTTGTGGGACGCTTTGTCCCAATCATACTGATCGTTGTGACAATGATGACCAGCGGCCTGATCTGGGCGCTTGTCATCTCGTGGAGGTTGACCTTGGTCACGCTTGCGTCCGCCCCAGCTATATACGCTGCCACGCAGGCAATTGCTTCCGTTTCGGGGAAATGGGAGGCGAGATGTAACGCAATGGCCGAGGCCACAGGCTCAGTGTCGGTCGAGACCTTCCTGAACATCCGAGTGGTCAGGGCACTCACCTTGGAACACCATTTCAGCTCCAAGCACACCCAGTCAACCGAGAGCACCTTTCGAGTTGGCGTGAAGAGGGGCCTGTGGACGGGCTTCTTCTACGGCCTCAACCAGGGCATGCCTGACTGGCTCACGGCACTCGTGTTCTGGTACGCAACTGTGCTGCTCACATCGCCAGGAGCGACCATCTCCGCCTCGAATATCGTGCAGGTCATCAACCTGCTTCTCTTCAGCATAGGTACCGCCACAGCCATGTTGGACAGTATCCCGCAAATCGCTCATGCCAAGGCGACATCCATCCAGGTCCTGTACTACGCCACCCTGAGCTACAGTAGCAGTCATGAGGGACGGGGCGAGGTGAGGGTGCTAACGCCCTTGCCGGTCGAGATGAAAGCCCTGCAGTTCGCATATCCCGCGGCCAGGGGCAGCCGAGAAGGCCCGAACAAGGTGCTCCGGAATGTCAACCTCCGCCTTGACCGTGGTGACTGCGTTGGTATCGTGGGTGCTTCAGGGTGCGGCAAGAGCACCATCGCGAATCTCGTCTTAAGGCTGTACGAGCCGTCAGTGGACCAGCAGCTGGGGGGAAAGATGCAGGACCACGCCTCGCATCGCCTCCACACGAGACGACAAGATCAGCAGCCTGCAGCCTTGTCTTACGCGGGGGTGCCGGCCTCGGACGTGTCAACATCTATCCTCCGCACGCACACGGCCTACGTCCCTCAACACCCCTTCCTCTTCCCGGCCACGATCCGCGAGAACATTGCCTATGGTCTGCACGCAGACTCCCCCTTCCGTGAGTTGAGCTCCGTTGTTGCGGCTGCGAGGCTGGCCCACATACACGACTTCATTGTCTCCTTGCCCCAAGGGTACTCCACGCTTGTGGGCGAAGGGGGTCTCGGGCTCTCGGGCGGCCAAGCTCAGCGTGTGAGCATCGCGCGAGCACTCGTCCGTAAGCCCAAGTTGCTTGTCTTGGATGAGCCGACAAGCTCTCTTGATGCCGATGGTGCTGAGGGCGTGAGGAAGGCCATACAAGGTTTGATGGACCGGAGTAGGCAGTATCAAGGGGAGGAGGAGCTTACGATTGTGACTATTACGCACTCGAGGGAGATGATGAGGATCGTGAGCCGGATCGTGGTCATGGACGAGGGATTTGTGGCTGAGGAAGGTGGATTCGAGGAATTGTTGGCCAGGGGGGGCAAGTTCTCGGGACTGCTGGGAGGTGGAGCCTGGGTGCCTCCTAGCGACAAAACTGCGAGTATGAGGGGCGGGAACTTGCGGCTGGACACCTGGAGAGACTTCACGACGCCAGAATCGCCAATCGTTCCCGACGACCACGGCTCATAAAAGGACTCTGCAGAGGTTGCTGGGTCCGCTAACACAAGCCGATATTCACAGCCTCCCTACCAGAGGAGAGCCAGGTATATTCAAAGGGGCGGCTATAAATCTGGTTATTAAAAGGTCTCTCAGTATCTAGCTAGATGGTTTGTTTGGAAAGGACCTCTCCGTTGGCTTGTTTAGACTAGTGGACAGTCTAACAAGAAAAGGCTGCACTATTCTAACAAAAGTTTGATGCGCTGACCGTCTGGGCTATACTTGCAGACATGGTGTCCTCCCTCCCCCCTCTCCCCTCCCCCTCCCCCGAAGGAAAAGGAACTTCTATGGTAGCCGCCCATCCTGCACGCTCATGCCCGGCTGCTGTTGATACCCTGTCTTGTTCTGCAGGGGAGTTTAGTCAATTGTATCACACACGGCTCAAAATAGGGTTGTAGCTCACCACGCCTGAGGTCCGAGCCACGACCTCCTTCTCCTGTTGGATGACCGCACAACAGTGACAACACAGCGAGACCATACAGTCACCACACAGGCTCTTATCCATGTGATTCTTCTCGCGAATTTCACCACGCCTGATGCACTGAAGCCTGTACAAATATGTGAGTGTTGACCAGATAGAAAATGATGGGAGACCTACACCCAGCCCCAGCCACCAAAAGCATGCAGGGCACAGAGGGCACCGCAATCAGCATTGCAGCACTTGTAGTTTTGCATGTCCCCGTCATGCTTGACACGATGTGTTGTACGGCCTAGGACAATACACGGACACCAAAAACCCTCACAACACAAGCCAAAAGGGGAACAACATCCCAGAAGCGAGGTCTGAAAACCGGGTGACATTTCGTTGACGGATATGGGCTCACTGGCACAGGATTTTGGGAGGTTGGAAATACCACGTAAACTGATAAATAGGACGGAGTCGGGGTTCTGATCAAAATAATACAAAAAAGAAAGAAGGAAGGAAGGGAAAGAAAAACAAAAAAAAAGGAAGAAGAAGAAGAGAAAAGGAAAAGGTCACCCACCGTGGGATGGAAACCTTGCCCCAGGCCCGTATGTCTGGTCCACCTCGACCAGGGGAAGTACGATCGGCATTGGTGCATCCTCAACTTGATCAAACACATTTGTGTGTTGGCTCTCGAGGGCTGGGGGCGAGGCCAGGAAGCCCAACCAACGACCCGGGGCAGAGGAGGCATTGCCTTGAAACCCGTCAGCTTCAGCTCTGCCTCACCCACACTATCGGACTTGGTCGATGTGCCTCGGAAGTTACAGTGCCTGGTACAATGGCCTCCTTGCGGCACAGTCGATTTGGTCAGATCAGATTTTATAATTAGAGATGTACTTCTTGGGACATCAGACCATCAGCTTACAACATTGCCGTGGCGCAACAGTAAGCTTCCCTTAAAGACTGAATTGCAACGTGACCTTACCAGCAGGACTACAGAAATGCCTAACAGCTATATCAATAAAATCGCTTTACTTACAGCCTCCTCTGCAACTAGGGTAAAAGACAGCATGAGGAACTGCAACGAATATTTCTCCTACAAAGCTCCAATTTTTTATATACCCTCAAACTGCATTTGTACACAGCCCTCAGGTCTATATGTAACCTTTATAGGATCGGTAAATGCAAGTAAATGCATCGATCAATTTCCGATGGCGGTCAGCCCAAGATGAGGAAGTAGCCGGCTCCGCACAAAATCCTCGACGCCGTGCAAGTCCACCCCGAGAGCCAAGACATTCTGGTCGGGAATTTCCTTGCCACTGTACATGCCACATTCGTTGTACAGTTGGAACATTATATCCCTATCTTTCCATCCTGTTGAATCTAACTTTTTGTAAGTTGTGGGCTTCCCTGTGATCCGCTCCACACAGGCCACAATTTCGTTGGGGGAAACCCTGGCGTTACAGCAGTACAGATACGTGTGAATGAGCTGGTCTTTCTTGGAGTCCCACTGGTCAAAAACCGCCTTTGCAATGGCCGAGAGGTCCTTCTCTACAAAAAGCATGGCAAGTTGTGTGTCGGCTTCGACAATGGGCTGCTGAAACTCTATAGTGTCTGAGATGGCGGGGTTGTATCTCATGTGCGAGCGCAGGATCATATCTTTGTCAGTGTTAATCAGCCACCTGCACACCTTGCCGACCGGGAACAAGCTGTACGCACTTTCATAGAAGTTTCCCGTGTAGAGGAAACAGGCTGGGAAGTTGCGCTGTCGGATATGGTCGTCGACGTGGTGCTTGCCCTCGTAGATCTGGCTGACAAAACGGCCGCCCGATATCTGCTTGGAGCTCGGCAGGGTCGACCAAACAAGACACTCGACCGTCCCAGCAGCAGCAGCCGCATCCACGAGGTTCTTGCCCTGCTGCTCCTCACTGCTGGGGTCATCTTTGATGTTGGAGTCGTAAAAGTTGGTGACCCCAAAAACGCCCCAGCATCCTTCGAATGCTGGTGGAAGGCTTGATGGGACGGTCAAGTCAGCCTTGATTACCTCGGCACCTTGCGCTTCGATGGCTCTAGCCGCATGTGAACTGGGATCACGAGTCACAGCTCGCACACTATAGTTTTTCGGGTGCTGGAGGAGGAGTTGAGCCACGGCACCGCCTAAACAGGACGTGGGTTGTCAGCGGCGACTCCTTGCATGCCAGAGAGGAAACATATACCTTGGTTGCCAGTGGCACCAAATACTAGAATCCGTCTGGCCATGATTGAGAAGAGCTGGTTATGACTTGAAATGATGGGAATCTTAAGGCGACTATCTGAACGGGTCCAAGTGACTGTGCGGAATGGGCCGTCCGGCGGCTATATATAACCGTGTGTGCTTGGGCATACTTATCCCCGCCGTCTCCAACTCAGGGTCTCCTCCTCGGCAGTTCCGCGGAGACTTCATGCAACCTATTGTTATCCTCGGTCATTCAATTATTGTAAAATGGTCACGAGTATCCAAATTCCAGGTCTGGAGCTCCATGTGCTCTTGTCTTCACACAGTACCACTCCATACAGTAAAAGAGGCACGCATGGGCTAGTGCTTGTTGTCTGCAGGCCCAACTTTGACTCCCCTGCCACAGAGGGGTAAAGGAGGCATGCTAAGTAACGATTTTACAGCAAGGTGTGACAACAATATATCAACTAGGAAGACAGGAGATTCGCTCCTGCAAAAACGGAGGGTACACCACAGCTGCAACAGATCAGAGCCTATTACCCAGGCCTAATTTATGTCTATACACCTAACACTCACACACCCAACACCTACACTCCACATTTACACACCAAATTCACACGGCTAATTCATATGCCTAGGGCTAATCAGGTGTGCTAATTAAGTATGTAAATTAAGATCATGAATTCTCAAGTGGTTTAGTGCTGTGGATGTACTGATGTACCCCCTGTTTTTACAAGGGCGAATATATTTGATTTTCTTTGCTAAGAGTCTGATTAAAAGTGTTATACACCTTGTCTAATTCTAATTCCCTCCTAATTGAAATTTTCAAGAAAGCATTGGTGGAATGGTCTCGGATATTAACATCTGTCTAGCAATTTAAACCAATTGCAGACATCATGTCGCCTGACCCCCCCTCTCTCCAAAAGACCTGCTATAGTTGGTACTGTGACTCCGATGGCGACGGGGCCTCCTATCGAATAGTCATTGGGAGGCAGGAAGGGCCCTGTATATCTTTGGCATCTCGTGGAATTTAGACACAGCGTCACTTCAAAACCCCAGAGGCCTTCAATCTTTCTACCCATTACCTAGGGACCTAAGTTAAGCAACTAGGTTCCTAGTGAGTACCTAGTTTGGCGATGACTGTCTACCAAACACGACAGCCAGACAACAAAAAGGGACATCATTTGATGTTAGAAGAGTTGCTGGCCTGAGACTCCCTAAATACACGAGTACGAACCCATATGAGGCCATGTTCCCATGCCTTTGTTCAAACGTTCAGCTCGCTAGTCGTAAACAATCCCTCTCCAGAGGTCCCCTTATCCGAAACATAGCTTCTTCTGCTTGGGATCTTCACCCGCCCCTTGTCGCCCTCTTTTCTTGTCTGAGCCTGTTCTCGGCCGCTTTGGTTCCGGTGTCAGGCCTCGGCTCGACGGAAGTTGCTGCTCCTGTTGGACAGCATCCCGGATTGTCTGGCGCGACAGGCATGCATCAATGTGAGAGTTGAATTGTCTTTCATCAGCGGGTTGTGGTCGACTGCAAATAGGACATTCCCACCACTCGTCTGGTGCCTGAGGGGCCTTGCTGGTGGGGTTTGGATTAGGCATAATCTCTTTGCCATGCTTTCGATAAGGGCTTCTGATTTCGCCGTCCACATTGACCGCGTGGATGGCGTCTTGTTCGGGCAATTCAGAAGGCATCATATCCGGGACATGGTCGTCGTTGCCCTGATTTGTCCTCCGCAATACCTTGCCAGGCTCGTTGCTCGTTGCTCCACTCCCGGGCTTGAGCCCAAAGAATGCCGTTGTGTCTGGCCTCTTGGTGCTAACAAGATGGGTACAGCGCAAGCCCATTAGCCTGATCTTCATGCCTGGCATCTCATGTTCCAATTTAGAAAGTACAGGTACAGCATGGTTGTACAAGTCTTGTGCAAGATTGATAGCTCTCGGAAGCACAGTTTGCCGGGTATAGACCTCATACGTGTGCAATTTGATTTTCAGGACCAGCGTTCTTCCCTTGCAACCTGCCCTTCGCATGCTGTAGTTTTCAGCGTTAGCAACCAAACCTCATGGGATGAAGACATGGAAAAAAGCCGAGTCGAGCGAGAAACTTAGTCGTCCATAGTCTGTTTCGAAAATCGAAAGCTTGGCAAGTAGCTCAGAGACAAAGACCATTGATATGGTGAGATTATCCAATGGACTTCTATCCCACAGGAGGTTCTCCCGTTGGTGTTTAACCTAACCGAGAGCACTTTGTGTGTATGTGCCTGGAACGGTAAATGCTGTGGATGGAAGTTGCTTACTCTTTCTCTAGCTCCTGGGCAGTCCAGTGAAGCTTCTCTCTCAGCTCCTTTGGGTCTGACATGTCGTGGAATGTGCTTTCCGTCCCAACAGACTTCCGCTCATACTCCTCTGCAGGCTGGACGTCGGTGCGGCCAAGACCTAAGTTGCAGTGTACGAGGAACTCGAAGGCCTTTTCTCCGAACAGCGGGTTGAGGAACCGTCTCTGGCCATATATATCGCCACACGTCTGTATCCCGATAGCCTTCAGTTCTCGTTCCCACACTCTGCCGATCCCGTTGACTTTGCGGCAAGGCAAGTCTCGCATGAATGACATGATGGTGACACGGTCGTTGGGAAGCACGAACTGCCCGTTGGGTTTGTTCATGTTGGAACAGATCTTGGCAAGCTTCGCGTTGGCAGCGATGCCCGCAGAGACCGTGATGCTCGTCCTCAGATGCACCTGCCGCCGCATTTGGGCCACAGCATCTTCGGGAGACATGTCATGGTCCTGGCAGTATTCTGTGATGTTGAGGTATGCCTCATCGATGCTCGCGCTCTCGAAACGCGGGTCGTATTCGGCTATGACCTCACGCACCTCATTCGCCTTAGCAGTATACTTGTCGAAGTTGAGTGGGAGAAATATGAGATCAGGGCAAAGCCTCTTTGCTACGAAGCCGGCCATGCCCGACCGACATCCAAATTGTCGGGCTATGTAGTTGCATGTCGTAAGTACCCCGCCGCCAACGGCGAATGGCAGGTCCTTTAATTCGGGCCGGTCAAGCTGTTCAACGGCGGCATAAAAGGCGTCGCAGTCAAGATGGACGATGTACTGGCTGAGGTCCCGGCTCAGCTCGAGCTCAGCAATGAGGGTGTCGGCCCTGCGCAGCTCGCTTGACAAGTCGAGCTTCCCGAGCTTGCGCTTCTTCTCGAGGATGCGGTCGATCTTGACCGTGAGGACCTTGTCTCTTTCCTCCTCGCGGTTGAAATACTTGGAGCCCCTAGAGGCGTTGTATATGATCTCGGAGACCTGCCAAAGAAGGCGGCCGCGGGACAAGAGTTAGCCAAAGCCGCAGCTTTCATGCAGAGAAGCACGTCAAGACATGGATGCCCACCTTGCTCTGGTCGACGGAGTCCTGGCCGGCCTTGGTCAGTGATGGCCCAAGGAGGGAGTATTTCAAGGTGGCATGCTGGGAGGCAATCGGCTGCGGGGCCGCTGGACTGTCCTGGGCTTCGGAGTCATCGGGCTCGGGGCACGAGGTCACCGCATCCGTCGAACCGGGCGAACGGTACTGCGGTTCCATCTGGGGCTGTCGCTTCGTCGCGCGGCGAGCACGAGCATGTTCGCTTTCATGGCCAAGTTGCGCGGTTTGGTGACGAGTGTTCCTGCCACAGCGGAGACGCGTCGTTGGGGGATCACTTGACGCTCGCCTTGGCGCGCGGTTCCTCGCGGACTCACGGGACCAGCTCAGCTGAGTCAGCGCGTGCCAAATGAAGACAGGTGTATAGCATCAACCGTGGCAAAGCCCGTGTCAGCTTTTTATCTCCCTATCTTTTCCTATATAACTCTGACTTTGTTTAGTTGTTGTATTTAAATTTATAGTATTTAATCTTTAAAACAATATTGTCTTAAAGTGATAATCTTTTTTAAAAAACTATAATATTTCATAATATTATTACATAAAGCTGTTATTTAGCATGCATCTCATTACCCCTTGGGGCAGGTCAGTTGGGTGTATAGCTGTTGGGTGTGGATGTGCAAATTAGGCCTGGGTAATATTAGAATTATCCAGAAGGCTTCTGGACAATGCAGTACAGCTTATATACCTGTGTTGTCACAGGAAATTTAAAGATTAATTGTTTTCAATTTGTTAACCTGTGAATATCAAATCGCCTTAACCATCAACCTCAGCTGGCCCGGGCAGCATTTGATGAGATTGAACAGGGAATGGACCACGCAAATGTTGGAGCCCCAGCCATGGTCCGTCTCCCAGCCAATTCACAGGCCTGTCTCAGCAGGATCGAGCCTCGCGATCTTGGCCGGCCTGGAAGGCTCTGCAGCTGACTCCTCAACGTCTTGATCTCGCTCGTCTTGAGTAGAGGAGATAGCCCCGCCCGGTACACCATTCGGTGCAGCGCCGCCTGCGGTCGCGGTCGTGTGCCCGCGGTGCTCAACGGGCTTGCTCAGGATCTCGTATTCCGGCACCTTGACCTTTCCGCCCCTGAGCGTCCTGGGCTGAGGGCTTATCTCATCCCTCACAAAGCCACTTTTTTGGTAAAATTCGAGAGCCCTTTTGTTGCAGGTGAAGACGGTCAACATGACCTTGTCGACCACGTCGATGTTGTAGGCCACCGTCTCCAGCAGATCCATCAGTAGCTTCGCCAAGCCGGTGCCACGGAGGTCGGGCTCGAGATGAATTTCGTAGCAGTAGACCACTGGCTGGCCCTCCTCGATGGTGGGCATGAGGCTGGTGAAGCCCTGGACGACGGAGTGCGCGTCCTTGACCAGAATGTATCGCAGATCGGGATGCCGCATCTCCTCCCTCTTGGCGGGTGGATCCCAGCCACGCGAAGAGCCCTCATAGTCTCTCTGGCTCGTGGCCCGGACGAGTGAGAAGCAGGCATCGAGCTCAGCGTTGGTCATGGTCTTGCGAGGCTGGCAGAGGCAGAGGCTGTAGGCACATCCTGTGATGGGGTTGGCCCAGGTAGGGCTCCATGGCGCCCTTGGCGCATACGGTCTGCTCCAACATTTCAACTCATCAGGCACTGAAATTCATAGCTCGGGTGTTTAAAGGCTTTCTAACTTGAGGAGGAAGTCCTGGATGAAATCGTGGTCTGTCTTGCGGTTGGTCGTTTGGAGGGCTTGTTCCATCCGCTCGAGGCGCCTGCGTCGTTTCATCCTGCGCTGGAGACGAGGGAGGGAGAAGGCGGGAGTGAGACCGAAAAAGACAGAGAGGGAAGGGCAAGTAGGGCAGGAAGACGGATACCTTTTGCCATTGTGCTGTCGGTCGTGAGGCGTGGAAAGCAGCGACGCGGGCAAGAACGCGTTGGCACGACGAGGCGGCGCGTGAAGTACAACTTACCCTGGTCCGACTGCCGCGGTCGCTACCAACCAAGTAGTGTACCTGCAGCGCAGCGTGCCCCGGCCATGACGTTGCGCAAACTGCTCCGGTGGGTTCCACCTTGGCAAACCTGCAAACCACCAGTAGACACTGGACAGCCAGGGCCAGCCCACCACAGCAGCGGGAATAGTCCACGACTTCCGAGGCTGTGTGTGTATGGGATTTGGGCTTCCAGTATCTTAGTGGGACATGTATCACGCACAACATCTCCATCTGGTTCCGGCTCAATGAGGGCATTCAGGCTGTTCCCGCAGCATCAGCTCCGCTGCTATGCCCATGGTCCTGGACGCGGACGCCCTTCGAGGCTGGGCGAGACGGTTAGCCTAGAACATGTACGTACGGGTGACCATCGCCTGCCCATCGCGCTGGCCGTGGCTGTTACTATTGGTGGTTGATGCTGGCCGGACAAAAACGCTGATGTACCCCGTCATGTGCCTGCAGTTCCTCCAGCGCGCCCGCGTCCTGGCGCTCTACCGGACCGTGTTGCGCGGCACCGGCAGGATAAGTGATCAGAAGACCCGTGACGAGACGAGGCTCTTCGCAAGGCAAGAATTCGAGAGACATCGCCACGTCCAAGACCTGGTTTGCCAGCCCCTTCCCTCGTCTCCGCCCATGCAACAGCTTCTTTAGTATGGGACTATTACTGACAGACCAACACCACAGCAGCACATACGGTATCTTCTGTCCACGGGCAAGACGCAGTGGGAGGGCTTGGAAAGGTTTATTGACGGCATGTGACCGTCTTCGCGGCGCACCGGCCTGGCGCGGCCGTCTGTGTATACTATGGTTGTGCTTCGAATCGATGACTGCCGCTCCTCCTTTCTACTTGGCCGTGGCCATGACCATTGAGCATGGTGTTGTGCGCTGAGCCCGTGCTGTGTGTGCATGCTCTATGACTGCCCATCCGACCGTCCCGCAACTCACTACCTGATCCCGAATGTCCCAACTGCACCATGCCTTGAGCCCCATCCACGTGTGGCCAATAACTGTGGCGCGCGCACAAATCTCGAACCCGTCATTCTGCCTGTCCATCTGCCTGCGTTCTTACCACTACCACTACCACATGCCAGATGCCAGATCCATCCAGTGGTCACCTATGACCCCTGACGTTGTTTGTGCCTAGGATTTGCGCTGCAGATGACATATCGGTACCCGTTTCCTCTCTTGCCCTTCTTCCGCCGTACAATCTGTACAACACCAGTCAGCCATCAGATCACCCGGTTGTGCTATACACAAGGCAGCGCCGCGGCGTGTAAGCGTACCTTGCAATGCTCGCAACGCTTTTTGATCGAACTGTGCACTTTCATCCCACGGATCTGCTGTTGAAGCGCAACTACAGCCAACGGCCTGGCGACGGGCCTTGTCACAACGGAGAGGGCGCGTTTCGGCACGATGCTCGAGCAAAGGCTGCGAGCCTGGGGAACATCTGTGTGTGGTCGAATGGGGATCGTGGACGCGATGGTCGGGCGCGATGCGGACGAGGAGAGGTAAAGGGCGCGCAGGCTGCTGGCTAGCCGCGAGATGGAGGAGGAGTCGCGCATGCACCGCGCGATGGAGACGTTACTGGCCATCTTGAAGCTGGGGACTGTTGGCAAGACCCAGCGTGGTTGTATTCTGGAGCTGTTCACCTGCGCCAGCGGAATCGGGACCGACCTCAAATGCTCCGGAGTGGAAATCTGCCCCTGCCGCATGGCTCGGGGTGGAGCCAGCAGGGTTAGGGAATCTGAGCGTCCCCTCCCCTATGGGGGGCGGCTAACTACCTACGCCGCACCAGGTAGAGGGGTCCAGCACACGGCCCAGCTCGTGCTGAAATATTGGGGACAACAATTTGTTCGCAGTGAATCAATGGGCCAGGTTTTGTAGAGATATGACAAAGCCCAGCGCCCATTTGATAGCAAGGCTTGTGTCCCTCGTATTGCTTTACAGCCCACATCGTGCCCTGGGTCGCGAGCGGCGAGCGCGCCGATTCGGATGTCCCAATCGAGCATCAGCACGTCCGGTGCTGGATTCGGCGGGCCCCACCGAAAATGTTCGGCGCCGGCGCCGAAGTCCATGGCATGCCCAGATGGGCTCTTGTGGCACTGACACATACATACATTCACAGGGTATATAAGAAAAGAGGCCAAGTACCTCCTCAGACAAATCCGAGTCCAGCAAGCGCTCACGCACACAAAGGGAATACGCCAGATATGGAACAAGTGCCTCGAACAATGCGTGCCCTCGTGGCGCCGAAATATTGCAGGCCGGACGGATACGAGATCGCGCAGCTGCCGCTTCCGGAGCTCACTGAACCCAATCAGGTCCTTATTCGAATCCACGCAGCAGCCATGCAGACAGGCGACTGCCAGTTCGCCAGCGGCAGCGCCAGGATGTTCTTGTCTATCCGGTCAGTCCCCACGCTATCCACAGACACATGGCTTTGCACATGTACATGCACAAATACCGCGTGCGGGCAGCGCCACTGATGCCGCCGACGCTTCTCGCAGGTTTCCCATGATCCTCGCGCACGAGGGTGCGGGCGTTGTGGCCGCGGTGGGTGCCGAGGTCAGATCCGTCAGGGTGGGCGATGCTGTGTACGGGATTGCACTTAAAAGACCCATGGGGCGCTTTTGGACTGAGCAGAGCGGGTGGTGTGCCGACTATGCCGTGGCTGCTGAAGACCTGCTGCTCCCTAAGCCGGCGCACCTGTCGTTTGAAGAAGCGGCCTCGCTGCTGGGCAGCACGTTGACGGCGATACAGATTACACGGGCGGCGATGGCGCTCAACCCAGCCGCGTTCCCGCGCCAGAGTCTCGAGGGCAAGACGGCGTTGGTGACGGCGGGGCTCGGAGCGGCGACGAGTATAGCGTGCCAGGTGCTCAAGAATGTCTACGGGGCCCGGGAGGTGATCACAACGGTATCGACGGCCAAGGTCGGGCTTGTAGCGGAGCTGATGCCGGGCGTGGTGGACAGGGTGGTGGATTACCAGAGGCAAAATGTCGTCGACGAGGTTGGCGAGGGCAGGGTAGATCTCCTGTATAACTCGCGGCCGGATCTGGCGAGCTACCTGCCGCTGATGAGGCCAAGGCAGGGGGTGATTGCTGCCATCCTAGCGGTCCCGCCGTCGCAGGAGCTGCGAGCGTCGATGGGGCGTGAATTTGTGCCGCTGTGGATTTGCTGGATGCTGGACCTGGCCCAGCTGTGGTACTGGTGGAAGCTGTGGCGGACCGGGGTGAGGCTCACGTTTCTCTCGGGCAACCCTGGCGTGCGAGAGGACGTGGAGAGGGCCGGGGAGGTGATCGCGACGCGGAAGGTCAGGGCCGTCACGACGGTGGTGGCCTTGGACGACCTGGACACCATCAAGAAGAGGTGCGAGGAGGTCCGGACTCTGAAGGGCGGGGTGGGGAAGCTTGTGATCAAGCTGGTGTAGTGGACTAATACATAAGTGCAGAGTGTTTGTGGGGTTGTAGTGTGTTGACTCTGGGTGCCTGTGTACTTGACCTTCCTTCATGGAGGTATAGACTACCTAGGTACTCGTACCCAATCCGGATAGGTAGGCACAGCACCTAGCTCCCGTCCCGCTCGCAAACCCCTGCCCGACGCGCTCCGACGCTGCCCGGCTGCTGGCTGCTGCTGGTGGCCCGTGGGCGCGCTACCTAAATTGAAATCGCGAGCTGCCGCACGGTCGCGTCTTCCCAGCCCCAGCCACCACCCTCTCTCATCCACCTGCTCCCACCTGCGCAAATATACACGAGCAAGGCTGGGGCCATCCATCCATCTCAAGTGCCGCCTGCTTCAAACAATCCATTGGTCTCTCTCGCCATACGCCTGTGGCCGAGTCACTGAGTGACCGGCTGATCGCGACCACCAACCAATCCACCCCAGTCACACACAAATCCGTCGCGATGCTCCTCAAACGCAAGCGGTCCGACGACCAGCTCTCGCCCTTTGGCAGCTCGTCCCCGCTTAGGGTCACCACCGCTGGCGACGTCGCCACGCTGGACATGGACGTCGACATGGACATGAATTCGGACACGCATCTCGACATGGGCATCGACAGCCCGCTCTCCGCCATGACCATCCGCTCCCCGAGCCGCTCGTGCACGCCCTCCCACCTGCCCAGCCGAACCTTCAAGCGCCTGCGCAACGGACGCCCCTCGGACCACGAGGTTCACCGTAAGTCAGGCGACGGGGGCCCATTCCTGTCTTGGGGTATGTTCCCAGACTCACTCTTGCGTCACGTTCGGGCGTCTACAGAGAATACCCTGCAAATGCTGTACCGCGCCCAGCAACGGCCCCAGCAGCCCCAGCATGTCTTCTCCCCGCCGCCCGCCGCCAGCCCCTCTATCGTGCCGTCGCCCGTCTTCTCTGTCCAGCCTCGCTCACCTGCGGCACCCGCGCCCGTGCAGAGCCAGCGCTCCTTGCACAGCTTCTGGGACATCCCTTCCAGTCAGCACTCGCCGCCCGTTTCGGAACTGTCCTCTGCCCTGGGCCCCTCTGTCGAAGCCATTGTCGATCACCCCACGACCTGTGATGACTGCGGCGTTGAGCTGGGCGGCGAAGACGCAGCAGTAGATGACGGATATGGCTTTGAGACATACATCAGTTCCTGCAGCCTGTGCTGCAAGGCTGTGTGCTTCTCGTGCTCTGTTAGTAACCTCGGCGAACAGCGACGGTGTCTGGTCTGCGCCGGCAAGGAAGACACGCGGAAGACGTGGGCCAGCACTACTCGATGGACCTCAGAGCCTATGTCGGTTTATTAGTCAGGCGCAGACACGTACCATGGGGGCCATTGTGGTGAACAACCACGGAAGGGGGCCGGCGTTTATCTGGAGAAGGGAGTTCAAAATCAGTCAAGGGAACAAGTGCGGCGTTCACGGAATTTGCTTTGGCTTGCGATCATGTTGGCCCTGTATATTAAGAGGTATTACGGCAGCTTAAGAATGGCATCCTTTGCCAGTGACTTGAACAAATGTCACTCGGCGCCACATATGTCGGTCTATGGTGTGAACCTGTGACGGCCTGATGATTACTTTCTCTGAATATCGACCCCTTCCTATATGCAATGTGACTGCTTGGCAGAACCCAGTGAATCTTTCGGCTTGCACGGCGCAGGGCTATAGACCAATGCTGCCTCGTACGGCAAGGCTCTTTGGGTGCCGAACGAGCATAGCGATTATTGCATCAACATTTGGATACTAGAGGTATACTGCGTCTGCTTCAGCTTCGGAATCCAGCTGCACTAATAAACTTGTGGGATCTGGCATGTGGACATCAATGCTCCACGATACGTACCTACACACCTAGCGCAGGTAGTGTCCCCCCTCTCCACCCAGGGTCTAGTAGCCTGGATACCTAGGTACATACCTAGGTACCTAGGTAGCTTGATGTCATTGCCAGGGCGGCCCAACGCTGCCCCTCGCATTGCCCGGGCTGGTCGCGGGGTACCAAACAGCTCACAGGCGCGCCATCATCTTGTGTTCCTTTCCCTCTTCACCCTTGCGACTCAGGTTCACCTTTCTCTCCCCTCCCTGAGCTGGACCATCCGTCAATCCAACGCTTCTAGAGCACCGCCTATCATCCTTTTGTAAGTAGACGCACATACACGCGCGGCGTACTCACAGGGAAAGAGAGAAGTACACGACGGTACACCTCACCATGCCGCAACGGGGATCCCGCGATGCTACCCATGCCGGCAGCTGGTACGAGAGCAGGCCCGAGGTCTTGTCACGCCAACTCGATGGATTCCTCGAAAAGGTGCCCTCGACTGTAGACGGCAGACAGCTACCCATCCCCAAGTCCAGAGTCATCATAGCCCCGTAAGTGCCTTTCCTCCATGCGTTGGTGCCTTGCTGCTCGCCCCAGGCACGCCCGCCTCGGCGTCTTATCGGGGTCCCCTTCCACCCCCTCCAAGCTGATCATATCCGTCTAGACATGCAGGCTACTCCTACTCTGGCCCCTGCGCCGCCTGGGCTTACAAGTCTCTCGACCTGTCCGCTGCCAAGCGAATTTTTGTTCTGGGGCCTTCCCACACCTACTATCTGAAGGGATGTGCACTAAGCACCTTCGCGAGCTACGAGACACCTTTTGGCAAGCTGACGGTGGACGCCCAGACGGTCGAGGCGTTGCGGGAGACGGGCAAGTTCAGCGACATCCCTGCGTCGAGCGACGAGGATGAGCACAGCTTGGAGATGCATTTACCGTACATATGGAAGAGGTTGGAGCAGACGCATGCCGAGGGCAGCCCGGAAGCGTATCCACCTATCGTGCCAATCCTAGTCGGCGACAACAACGGTGCAAAGGAGAAGGAATTCGGCCAGTTGCTGGCCAAGTACCTCGAGGATCCGGACAACGCATTTGTGGTGTCCTCCGACTTCTGTCACTGGGGATCGCGCTTCTCGTACACGGCCTACGTGCCGTCCGCAGACAAGCTAGATCAACTGCGGATGCTTTCGCGAAGAGCAGCAGATACGGAGACGCCCATCCACGAGGGAATCAGGGTATTGGATGAGCTTGCCATGGAAGCGGTTGCTTCGGGGGACCATGACAAGTTCGTTGATAACCTGAAGGTGACTAAGAACACAGTATGCGGGCGTCATCCTATCGGTGTGACAATGGCAGCCATGGAAGCCGTTGGCGCAGGGCCTTTCCAGCTCCTGCGATACGAGAGGAGCAGTCTGGTGGAGAGGCTCGATGACTCGAGTGTCAGTTATGCATCGTTCTACGCCGTCGCATGAGGGAAGCCTATCGGCAGACCGTTCTGCCATACGGGAGGTATCAGACCTTCTGATATTGTCGGACAGCTGCGGCTGCCGCCCGAGGGGGGATGTGTCTATGGAAAAATGCACCCTCAAGACATAGCAGTCGACTGCCGTGAAATTAAGCGAGCATCCCGATGCCCTACCTCTCTGCTATGGAAGTCAGAAACGGCTTAGAAGTCCTCTAGTCAATTCCCGACACTTGAGCGCCGAGTTCGCGTGTAGAACCTTGTCGAGCATGCTACTTCAAGACAAGAGATGTAGCTAGGTGAAGAGCATACGGCTGGCACAAGATGGTATCGTATCGAATTTACACGTATATATCATTGTGCCGCTTCCGGATGCTCGTTCCTGCTCCTCCACGATCCCGACCTCACTGACCTGGGGGACCAAGCCTGACGGATGACACTGCCGTTGTTGTTGGTTTCTTGTTTGTTTGGTGGGGGGGGGCTGGTAATAGAAGAACAGATTGGGTCGTTCTGCGTTGTGCGTCCTTTGCCGGCAGCTTGGAATCCTGTATTGGGAGGTCGATCAAAAAAAAGAAAAAGTGAGCAACATGTGGTTGTTGTAGTAGGGTTTACGACACAATGGGCGGGTCACCTGGGCTCGGCTGCACTAGAGCTATTCACAGGGCACGCTTTACGGGGACAGGGCTTGTCTACCGAGCCATTGGACCATGAATGGACGAAAAGCGGTGGAGGCTTTGTAGATCCGGGGCAGGCGGTCAAGGGAGAGAAGGATACGACAGCACAAAAAGGGTCTCGGGCTTTGGGGCAAAGACTGCATGATTGAGCACAAGAAGCCATGAGTGCCTCTGGCGATGGCAAGCCGTCTATGCTTTCGAGTCGGGTGGCGGTCAGGTCTGCAAAGGAGTGCGATGCGGACCGGTAGAGGGCGGGTTGCCCAAAATGCTGGTAGGGATGGTCAGGAAGGTGACGGATTTGGGACGGGATGGGGTCACGTGGGCGGCGGAAATGAACTGCGCGACGCAGACTGATTTAGTCTGCACATGCTTCAAGTACGTGTAGGCATGTGCAGGAGTGGATTAGTGCAGAATGGGCAGCATCCGAGCTGGCTGGGCAGATGGGTCATGGTGTTGCGCGGAGTGATTCGACAGTGTCTCAGGGCGACTTGCAACAGGACCGGGACCGGGACCGAGGCCAGGGGGCGACCCGGACGCGGAGGCGGGTGCGGCACGGCGTGGTCCCTGATGCAGGCACGCAGGACAGTGCCGTGCGCAGTAGTGGCATATGTAGTGGTGACCTGCAGCCGCATGTGGCTTGGTGGCCGCTGCTTCGTCCCAAGTCGAAAACCGCCGGGTGCGGTGGGCTCGCTTGGTGATGCCTCGACAGTGCCAGTGGCGATCGGCAGTGGCAGGCAGAACCATGCTGGGTCGAGGCTGTGTGCATTGGGACATTGCCAGCCGAAAAGCAGCTGTGCCTGTCGCCTGAGGTCGCCTGCACAGTCGACGGTCGACGGTCGACGGTCGACGGTCGACGGTGGGACAGGCGCCGTGGTGCAACTGGCAAACCACATAGTCTACCTAGGTAGTCTCTACCTAGGTCTGATCGACTAGGAAGACTGACAGGAGTCTATGTGCTAGTCTATGTAGTCTAAGTAATTCAGTCCATCAACAAGCCGGTCCGCAGATTATCACTGCTCGTCTGGAACATTTCACAGGAAGAGAGGGTGGGGAATGGAATGGCACGGTGGCAGCGGGAGTGGGTGCGCCGTGGTGTGGTTCATCTTTCGGCCAAACAAGTCTGGCGCCGATCGACATGATGAAACTGGCACCGTGGACAGCCCTGGTCCCTGCCTCGAGCCTGCCTCACCCCCGTCTCGCAATGCTCTGCTGCTTCTTCGTCGAGGGCATCCGTCGAGGGCACTGCATTGACAGGATCGACTGGTTGGTTGCTTCTGACTGCAAGACTGCTACTGCAAGACTGCATTGTCGCTGAGCCTCTGCACGCCACTCCCACCCAGTCCGCCGTCTGCTTCTCCGTGCTGGTTCGCTCGTCCTCTCCCTCGCCACCAGCCGCAGCAGTGGCAAGGCACCTAGGTATAGACCAACGTCAAATGCCATCTGTCGGACGGGCAGTGCGAGGGAAAGGGGACGACTAATACTGTAAAAGGACCCAGGCCCCAAGTGTCATTTGCTCGGCTCGTATTGGTGGGTTGGGATGGATGACTGGAGGTGGTAGTAATAAGCCGATGGAGATTGCAATGGAACTCGGTATTTGGTTTTGTGCCTGTGCCTGTGCCTCACAACTAAAAGGCGGACTGGCGGACAGCACATACACGCAGCATCTACCTAGGTATCTATATCCTCGCCCGCCACCAGACTGCCTGCGTACGCCAGACTGCCTGCAGCCCGATCGCCCGTGGTGTTGGGTGAGTGGTGCGCGCTTAATACGATGCTGGTTGTGGTGACGGTGGTACAGCACCTACTTACCTAGGTAGGTAGTGATTAGAATCTGACGTGCGAGTCTGTGTTTGTTCCAAAGCCTGTCGCAGCCAATCTCGCAGGCCCCAGACCCTGGCAGCCAGTCCCAGACTTGCCCAACCTGGGGCCCAGACTGCCACCCTGCCAGACCGACCCAGACCCGCTCCCAGGCGCCAGACCCCTGCGCCCCTCCTAGCCATGTCCTCCTGCCTCTTCTCTTCAGCTTGCCTCTCCCGTCGCCCAACTCGCACCCGGCCCACCTGCATTCGCCCTACCAAGCATCGACTTCCCTTTTTCCCTACACACTCCCCTTTTCTTTCAGCCCAGTCGTTTTACTTTCCGTTTCCTATCCATTACATTACATTACACTACTCTACCTCACTTTGATTGCACGACACATCTGGGCACAACGCAACAACACGGGGGCACGCCATTGCTCAATATTCCCAAGGTCTGCTCGTGTCCTGTCCTCCTCTGCATGCCTTCGCCTGCCCTTCCGTCCTCGACATCGATCCTGACGACCTCGACGCACCCACGCATCAAAACCACCACATCGCATTCGCGTCTACCTCTCGTCTCGGCACCGACGACTTTGCTGCCGCGTGTCGCCGATCGCCAGCTCTCTGTGCCCATCAAGGGGTCGTACCGACGCCTCACTAATTCAATCTAATCCATCCTCATCATGAGTGTATGCGCCGTCCCCTTCCATCATGATTCTTTCACGCATTTCCTCTACTGCCACTCTATCCCATCTCCCCCATCATTCTCAACAGCGAACCGTGTGATCCCTCCAGACTCAATGCCAGACCCGACTTGCTAACTTTGTGCCTCACAGTACGGGTGAGCTTTTCATTTCCCACCCGGACGAGGGCTCTCTTGGCTCCTCGCCATTGACCACGAAGCACGGACAAACCAATTGGCCGAAGCTACCTGCTCCCGTGGTTTGAATCAAAACCAAAGCTGACCGCAGTCCAGATACGGTGGCAGGGCCAACCCTTACGCCCAACAAGACTCTCCCGCCGGCCAGTATGGCTCTTCACAGATGACGTCGCCACCTCAGGCTAGCTTCGGTCAGTCTCCCCGCCCAGGCGGCGGAGGCTACAACCAGTACGACAATGGTGCTTACGACGGGGCATATGGTGAGTGCTGCTCAGGCCAGACCCAGGACGAGTGGGCCAGGGCCGAAGAATCACCGCTGCGCGCACGATCATCTGACAATTGCCAGGGAACAACGTCGAAATGGCACCCCTATCGCAGAACGGGGCGAGCTTTGCCGCCAGCGACCCCAATGCCATCCTGAACGAGTGCCGTGAAATTGGTCAAGGCATCGACGGGATCGACACCAACCTCAACCAGCTCCGCATGCTTCAAGATCGATCCCTCAACGAGACCGACTCCAGCAGCTCAGGAACGACCCGCGAGCTTGACAGTCTCTCTGCCGACACCATGTCCATGTACCGGGAGCTTACCGACCGCGTCCGCAAGATGAAGTCTATGCCAGACGCCAAGACCCCCAAGAACGCCCCCCAGGTCGGCCGCATCGACCGACGTCTGAAGACCGCCATCCAACAATACCAGGAGGTCGAGGCCGCTTTCCGGAAGAAGATGCAGTCTCAGATGGAGCGGCAATACCGCATTGTCCGACCGGAGGCCGACGACACCGAAGTCCGGGCCGCCGTGGAGGATATGTCTGCCGGAGGCCAACAGGTGTTCCAGCAGGCCATGATGCAGAGCAACCGACAGGGTCAGGCCAGAGCTGTCCTGAACGCCGTGCAGGATCGCCACAAGGCACTGCAGAAGATCGAGCAGCAAATGATCGAGCTGGCCCAGCTCTTCCAGGACATGGACACCCTGATCGTCCAACAAGAAGCGGCCGTTGTACAGATCGAACAAAAGGGTGAGGAGGTTGTTGAGAATCTTGACAAGGGCAATCAGGAGATCGAGGTCGCTGTCGACACGGCGAGGAAGACGCGCAGGAAGAAGTGGTACTGTGTTGGTATCAGTGGTACGCATGCATCCCCGGCTTCCCCCAACCCCCTATCCCGACTCCCCAAAGACCCCCTGCTGACAGCCCCTTCAAGTCCTCATTGTGGTTGTAATCGTCATCATCGTGGTCGTCTACATGGCGGTTACTGGGAAATTCTCAAACAACAATAACAACAACAACGGCAACGCCAATGCCAAGCGCAGCGCAGTTGAATTTGATGGCGAGAGGCCTGTCACCACCATCTATGCCCAGTCTAAAATTGTGAACGTTGGGCAAGACTACGACGAGACCTCGGCTCCGTTGGAGAAATTTTCGGGTGTAATGAGCGGCAAGAGCCTTGCTGGTCGGATAGCGATGCCAGACAACTGGAGGGCTGGCCGAGCCGATCGACGCCGGTCAGACATGACGCTTCCCGTACCTTCGATGGCCAGCCTCGACTTCAAGCGTGCCAACTACAACGAGGTCGACTAGCCCCAATTGGAGACATTGAAGGGGATTCGCAACCGAGGTAATGTCGCAACTGAGATGCGTCCGGAGCCACAGTCTGCGCGTTCATCCCCGAAGAAAAACGATGACGCAGTACTGAAGGAGTACCTTGGGAATAGGACTGGTGGCAGAAATGGAATTGGGCCGTTCACCGCGAGGACCCTAAGCCTGTGAAAACACACTACGACCGCATGGAATGCGCGAGTTCTATTCCAGCCTTACGAGAATACGGGTTGATGCCATATGGCTTGATGCTGGCAGAAGACCCTGGGAATTGCATGTTTGTTGGCACTCAAAACAGAGTTGTTATATACCAAAGTCGGTCGCTTGAATTACTGCTGGGACAAGCTGCACTTATTAGATGATACACCCTTGGGGTGGGGGATGGAGATCCGTTCTTGGGGCCTGGACTTAACCTTTTTCGCATTACAATACTGGCGTTTAATTGACCTTTCTTGATACTACCTCTATGAGAATCAACTCGAGTAGCTCAAAAATGTGGCACTGGAGATGGTATTGCGGAGCGATCGGGCCGTCGTGCTCTGCCCGTGGAAGTCAACTCTTAATTACACGCGCCCGCCGCGACTGCTGCGACGCGACCTCTCCGCCCCTCCCAACACGGCTCGTGGCCGGGTTGCCGTTGCCCTCATACATACAATGCCACAACGGTGGTGTATTTCTACCGGGGCTTTTCGTGTCAGGCCAGCCACTTAGGACAGCCGGGACACACGTAGAGCGCCTGAAGCGCATCCCCAGGGTCAGGTGAAACTCGACCGATGCGAGCTGGGAGCTCTCGAGAAAATGTCTGGGAGACATGCCCCCCGGTCCAACTGGCGGATCGCCTTAGTTCGCCTTGCTGCGAAGCTCACTGATCCTGCCCATAATTCGGTGGTGGCGCACCAGCAGGCAACTCGTCGTCAGCGACACGAGGTCCCGGCGCGCTCTGTTGCCTCTCGAGCCCGGCGTCCACCACCTTCCGCAGGATACCCATCCTCTTGTCGAACTCGTCGACGATGGCTCCGTAGTCCTCCCTGGCCTTGTCCTGAGCGGCCACCGAAGGCGAGGAGGCCGACATGCGCAGATCTCGCTCGTCGAGAGAGGGGCCCCTCGCACGTGTGCCGGGTGCTTGCGATGTTGTGGACGTGGCTGGAACAGCATTGTCGCCGACACCTTCGATGCGGAGAACCAGGCGCTGCCCGGCCCCGGTCTCGTCATCCAGGCTGGTGGCGTTGCTGCTGTTCTCCTCCGTCATGGCGCTGGTTTTGGCGGTGACAACAGCCCAGTTGGACGACAAAGATGACGCCCAAGCGACGTCGTAGCCCGTGGTTGACGATGTGGAGTGGCTGTTGTCGGCGGACTTTGGCACGAGGTCCAGTACTATGGCACGCTCGTTGGGGGGCGCCTGAGGCAGCGGAGCCCTATTGGCAGATGCGTCGGGGGAAGATTGGTGGCCGTGCCGCGCGAGGGCCTCGGTGAGGATTTCAGGGTCATCGTCGGAGAAGACATAGTGTACTTGCGGATGATGCGTGGCGTGGGTTGTGCTGTCGGTGACAAGGGTGAAGAGAGGTTGGAATGGAAGCTGGTGCTGCAGTGGCTGCTCTCGGAGGGGAGGCAGCTGTTGGGCTTGGCCCCCGCCGGAGACGTGATGTTCGGCGATAGGACCGGGAGGAGGATGTTGGTCGGGCAGTGGATCGGGGCCGGTCATGATGGGCCGATGTCGTGGTCGAGGTCGGTCCGACGTAGCGACGGCGATGGCGACGGTTTCGGTGACGGTTGGGGGCTGAGGTGGGGGCGGCTGGTTTCGTTGATGAACTGGCACTGGCGCTGGCACGGAGGAGAGGCGGCTGAAGCAGGGTGTGTTTGCATGTTGGAGCCGTGCTAATGGGCAGAATCGACTCTACAACATGTCGACAAGAAATCAAGACAGGTCAAGAAGCCAGCCCTGCAGGTTGAGTGTTACTGTGTCAGCGGGAAGTAGAGGAGCAAGCTGCCTCAGGCGGCCTGTCTGCTGCGTATGGGACATTGAACAGCAGGTAGTAGACGACGTCACAGTGGCTTTGGAGAGGGTGTGGGTTGGACTGGGTTGGGGTTTCTGGGGGGGGGCTCTCGGCTGGGGTTAGCTGATAAGCTGCTCCCGGTTATCAGTAAATCCAGCATCACATATGTATGAACGCGGAGATTCGCACCTGCAGAAACGGAGGGTACACTGGTTCATCAGAGCAGCACCCACACCCAGCATCCAGCACCCACATCCAACGCCTACACCCAACACCCGTGCCTAACACCCACACACCTAATTCACACACCTAAATAAGACACCTAATTAGCCCTGGGCATAAGGATTGGGTATGTGAATTAGGAATATGGGCGAACCTCCGAATTCTTATGTATGGTTGGGGTGGCATGTGAGAGACGGCAGTGCGTGGACTGGGCCTATTCTCCCGCTCCTTCTCTGTACAAGCCAATTTGCAGTTGCCAGGATGATATAGAGAGAGTAGGCCTGGAGTGTGATGAGAGGGATTTTCTCTTGTGCCGCTGTCCCCGGCCGTCCACAACAAATCTGTATGCACTCTGTCAAGGACACACCAATCAGACAACTTCTGGGACTCAGACCGTCCACTTTGATGCAGTCTGCTTCCCACAGATATGGCTAGTCGTAGAAACTGTAGTGCCGCAGGCGCGTCATGGCGGCAATGTCAGTGGTTTGTATCTCTGTGAACAAATGGACGCGTCTCCTTGTCTCCTTGTCTCCTTGCCGTGGCTGTCGGACAAATATCTGTCTAGCACCGAGCCCATTGTCGTCGGCGGGCCCCGAGGCAAGGTGAGTATGGCGACGGCGAACCAGAGGAATGGCATCCCTATGGCCCTGGGGTGCCCCTACTTTCCGCAGGCTCTTTTATCTCGAACCCTTGGGGAGGAGGTCAGCAGGGCCGACAAGAGCAGGATATTGCAGCGCGATTCTTGGGCCCGGGTGGAACTCACTTTGACGACACATGGGGCACTGTCCCCTTGCTGACTCCTGCCTGATCCACTGGGAAATGCAGTGTTTGTGGAAGTTGTGGCCACATTTGCCAGATACTGCCGAGATGTTTAGCATGCTGTCCGGCGGGAGATGCAGTGGAGGCAGGCAGGCTGACAGAGCTCGCAGTCATCCCCAGGAAATCGGCACGATGGGCAGGAGCCGTCAAAATGGATCTGACAGATGCCACAAACATCGTCTTCTGGGATGTCCCAGCGCCATGTTGCCACACCTGACCACTTCTTGATCTTGACCTTCATGCTTTTGATGGGCGCGGTCTCATGAGGAGGCAGGTGAGTGAATGACTGCAAAGACACAGGCAGAGAAACGGCCAAGGACGAGAGTGAAAGTTGGTAGGTGTGTACAGCCGAGTACAGATCAGGGTCCGGGCGGTGCTGGTAATGTGGGCATCGAAGCGGTTGCTGGTTGGTACTGGTAGTGGTGGTGGCAGTGTGATATCCACAATCACATGAATTGATCCCTCTTGTTTGTTGGTGCAGCCACCGTGGGTGCATACAAATTGCAAGATGGCCCAAGCTCCTAGCAAGTGAGTGCTGTTTGTTGCTGGCCTGTGGGGGGCAGATACGGCACCTGTTAGCGGTGCCTCTCTACCTACCAGGTACCGTGTCAAGCTTCAATCCACAACCTCCTTCCACCAACCACGCAACCACAATCACTCGTCAACCCCGCTCCGTGCTTCCTTTTGCCCTTGGTCCTCGGGTTCCTCGTGACGATGATATGAGGGCTGTCCCCAGGCCCCAGCTCCATCCGCCCTGTCCTGCAAGCTTCACAAAGACAGCTCTAGCACGCAGGCCAATGACACCATCTGCCTCGTAGGTTTCGTGGTAGCATCCCCATCCTCGTCCGAAAACGCGAAGGGAAGGGCCGGGTCGCCTTGAAGTTGGAGGTGGCTGCCGGTGGAGACGACGGGCAGCTTCCCTCTTTCTTCTTCTTTTTATCTCCTCCGTCCCCGTCACACCCCGTGCTTCTCTGAAGCTTGACGACCAACCAATCCCTACTACCAAAACTTGGTACGTACGGTCCCTAGGTGCCCGTGTCAAATCACGACATCAACCCGGCTCTTCCTCCGTACTCATCTCCGCCTTCCGTCCTCGATCCCGAACTTATCTCAGCCTTGACCTCAACCTTGGCCCCGGCACTGATTGCCCCGACTCGCCTGGTCCGACGAGACGTTTCAATCCTCCCCGGGGGCTCTGCACCTAGCGAAACCAAAAAATGGCCACCATCGCCGTCCTCCGGCCCTTCCCCAGAGCCGCCGCCCGATGGCGTTCGCGACCGTCCGCCTTCACCAGCATTGCCGCAGCTCTTGCTTCCCGCCGCTCTCTGTCCTCCTACCTCGTGACGCCCGGCGAGCTCAGCGAGGCCCTCAAGAAGAACCCTCCCTCCCCGATCAGTACCGACCCACGCATCATCCCTCTCTGCGCAGCATGGTTCATGCCAAACGACCCCGACCGCCGCACCGGTATCCAGGCCTTCCGCCAGCAGCGCATCCCAAAGGCTCGCTTCTTCGACCTCGACAAGGTCATCGACAAGCACTCCGAGTACCCCCACATGCTTCCCGCACCCAAGACTTTTGCCGCGGCAATGAGCGAGCTGGGCATCCGCCGCGAGGACACCGTCGTCGTCTACGACACCAAGGAGCTGGGCATATTCAGCGCCCCAAGGGTCGGCTGGACCCTGAAGGTCTTTGGCCACCCCAAGGTCCACCTCCTGAACAACTTCCGCCTCTGGGTCGACGAGGGACTCCCCACCGAGAGCGGCGAGCTGTACAATGTCGAGTGTCACCCGTACCCCATCCCCGAGGTCGACTCGGACAAGGTTGCCAGCTATGAGGACGTCAGGGAGGTGGCCCTGGACTACAACAAGGAGGGTGCAGAGGGCGTGCAGATCATCGACGCCAGGAGCAGCGGACGCTGGACTGGGAGGGACCCGGAGCCAAGACCCGGTCTGTCGTCCGGACACATCCCCGGCTCCGTCAACATCCCCTTCAACGAGGTCCTCGACCCCAAGACCAAGGCCTTTCTGCCCAAGGAGCAGCTACAGCACCTGTTCAGCGCCAAGGGTGTTGACCCGGGCAAGCCCATCATCTCTAGTTGCGGGACAGGTGTCACCGCCGTGATAATCGAGACGGCCCTGGACGAGGCCGGCTACGGGAGCCCTGAAACGCGCAAGGTCTACGACGGCAGCTGGACGTAAGTTGATTCCTGCCGCAATGCTCTGGTCAAGCCCTGCTAATGATTCCGCCAGGGAATGGGCTCAACGAGTCCGCGCATCTGATTCATTAATACGTAAGGAATAGCCCTGTGAATAGTTTATTAATTCATCATAATTGCAACGTGAAAACTGTTCCTAGGGCTGATATTTGAAACATAATTGTAAATTGTAAATTTCAAAATATATTTTAATAATATTAAATAAGCATTTCTTTTATAAAAAAGATTATAGTGTAATATTGGTTGTTGTTTTTTAGTGTATCTGTATTAGGTTCTTAAAAGTAAGTTATTCAGCTGTTTAGTTATATAGTTATCTATTTAAGCGAAATTGTTTTTTGATTTAAACCAAGTATGCATTAGTGTCTAAACCAGGGGCGTCCCCATGTTACGGTATTCGTATTGAGCCATGTTGACCCACCACTCATGTCACTGACTCTCGCTTGATGGCTTCACGAAGGACTCATAGGAAATCCCGGGGTGGCTGTCGAGAGTGTAAGCGCCGTCATATCAAGGTATGTCCATATGCTCGGGATGGGCCATTCATTGGTCGAGGGAGAGTTTCAGGGGCGGTGCTGACCTGGCGCCTCAGTGTGACGAAACGAGGCCGGTGTGTGCGGGATGTTCTGTGAAGAAGCTCTCGTGTGTCTACGCGCTGGGCCCGGCCTCGTTACCTGGTCAAGCAGACCGCGCGGGACACCAGGGGAATGTCGGAGATGACGACGCGTCCGGTGCCGGCGCCGGTGCCGGTTCCGGGACGGGCTCGGCTCGCGCGTCTGCATCACGCTCGCCGCTGCCGGTGGGCTCGGCTTCACTCACGCTGTCGCCACACCTGCTGGGGCCGGGACAGGCGCAGCGGCGCACCCCGTCGCCTTCGCCGGCGTCGCCTTCGCTCGGCGTGCCGTGCGCCAACATGGCGCAGTTGGAGCTCTTCCACCACGTGTGCAGCCAGCAGCTCCCGCTGCCCCTGCCCAGCAACGACGGCAAGATCCTCTCGGGTGTGCTGGAGGCTGCCTTCTCCTCGCCCTGCCTCATGAACGCCCTGCTGGCCGTCGCCGCCCTCCACCTGTCGCACATGCGCCCCGCGCAGAGTGCATACTACCATCACCAGGCCGTGCACTTCCACACCCACGCACTGAGCATATTCAACCAGCAGCGGCCCCGGGTCACCCCCGAGAACTGCGTGAGCCTGCTCGTCTTTGGCCAGCTCACAAGTCTCCAGGTCCTTTACGAGACCACGCTGAACTGCGACGAGGACAAGTCCAGGTTTGAGCCGCTCAACCGCTTCCTGGAATACATCAAAGTCTACCGGGGCGTTGTGTTGATCGCCAAGGAGGCGTGGCAGGCCCTCCTCCAGTCCAAGCTGAGGAGCATCTTCACCGCCAGCGCCAGCATTGCAGATTACAGGTCGAGCGGGGGCTCGCAGACGTCGGAGCTGCGGTCCGTCATCTCCATCAGCCGGGCATTGGACCGGGAGCAGAAGCAGCTCTGTCTCGAGGCCACCGACAGGCTGCAGTGGATCTTCAGCCCTTCGGGCCCGGACTCGCGCAAGAGCCATAGCCCTGGGCAAGGGGAAGGGGAAGGGGAAGGGGAAGATGAGAGCCGCGAGATGCACAGCTTGGCACTGGTGCACGCGTGGCCGTGTCTCGCACACGAGGCGGTGCTGGACCTGCTGTGCAACAAAACCCCCGAGGCGCTGTTGATGCTGGCATACTACGGCGTTCTCATGCATCAACACAGGCACTTCTGGACCTATGCGAATGTAGGCCAGATACTGGTGCGGACCATTGCGCGATATCTTGGCCCCGACTGGCAGCATTTCATGGTGTGGCCGCTTGCCCAGGTGGACCGAGATCAAGACCAGCCGATGGAGGGGGCTTAGACGCAGAGACGCAGACGTGGGAGCAGCAGCTGAGCCAAGCCGTCTTAGGAACGAAGGCGTGGGATCAGAGGCGTCTTGATGATGGCCAACTTGAAGGCCAGCGTGTTGTTGTGTGTATATATATCCCGTAACAGCATTCATGACATGGCCTTGGATGAGATTTTCTACGGTGGGATGGCCTGCAGTGGCATAATTTCTTACGATTAGGCACAGTGGGCGAACTTGATCGTCTGATGACTGTTTTCATGTGCTGGTCTTCCTCGTCCCTTTTCTACGTAGTCTATATCCTCCAGTGCATGTCTGCCAGAGAGAGCCACGAGCCGTTTGCCCCTGTGCGTGGTTGGGGGCTAGTCTGCCGCATAGACGGACGCTCGTTAAGGGTTAGGGACGCCGGAACTCGCAGATACGGATACAGATGGTCAGCTATTACGTAGGTAGGCGCCTTGTGCATACCCAGGGGCTGCTCACACTTATGGGAACACGCAGGCTGTCGGCCTCGCACCCACTGATCACAGTCTACTGCCCTCACACACACAAACTCTAGAACGGACGGACCGCTTGGTCCCTGACACTTCAAGATGGGACAGGCCTTATCCAGCCACAACGACGGCCCGGGGACCAGGACACGCGAGGAGCTGAGGAGGGAGCTGGTACGGTCATGCACTCCCGCATATTGAACCCCCCCCCTCTCGGGGCGACCCTCACTGCACAGCTGGCCAGCTAACTAACCCACCACCGTTCCGCGCAAACAGGCCAGCAAGTTCGCCACCAAATGCTTCACGTCCATCGAGCTGTACTCGCTCAAGGACAACTTCAAGAGCCTTGCCGACGTCCAGCGGGAGCCTGGAGGCACTCCGCACCTCTACGTCTCAGAGACAACTATTGTGAGGTTCCTAGAAATTCCCGATGTCCTCGATGTGTCACCCGTCATCGGGAAAATGGTGTCCTTCATCGGCGCCTTTCCCTTTCTTCAGGACGCACCCGCAATCATGGGACTTGACGCCCTTGTGAACACCGTCATTATTCTCACCGAGAGGTACCAGCGGCTCCTATCAAAGGGTTCTGCCGACAGGAGGAAGCTGCTTTTCAAGAGCTTGGCCGTGTACGATCGGAAGCTGTTGCAGCCGCATGACGGCCAGGACGGCGCCCCCGACACTTCTCCCCCGCCAGGTGCGGCCGATGAGGACGAGCCGGACGACGATGACGGACTGGTGATATCCACACTCGAGCTACTGGACTGCGTCGAGGCATACGAGGACGCGGGCCCGCCAACGACTCACGAAGCCATAATCCCGGCCGATAACTTCAGAAAGCTGATCATGCTGCTCTTGCTCGTGGCGCCCATGGATCCCCAAGAGAAACTCTCCCAGTATGCAGAACGCACCACGGGGGCAGAGCTCGAAAGCCTGCGGTCTGCAGCTGAAAGCATCCTTGCCGCCTTCCTAAATGTCGAGAAGTCCCCGGGCATCAGGTCCAGGGCATTTGATATCGTGCTGCCAGTTGCGCTTCCATTCTTGTTCCAAGGCTTCAACGCCCTCTTTGGGCGCTTCCTCTTCTCCAAGAACCTCGAGTTCGACAAGCAGAGAGGGCCTGGCGCCCACCAAGACGCGCCCTCCCCACGCGTTGCTGCCCCGCTGCTTCAGGAGAAAGCATCCATCATGAACTCGACCGTCCTTTCCCAGCTCTCCTTCTTCATCCCAGGCTCTTCTCTGTTCCGTCGGTTGCGGATGTTGTATTCGGGCGAGAATGATGGATTCTCTATGGGCTCCTTTGAAACCAAGGTGTTCAATTGGCGCGCGCCCACGATCCTGCTTGTACGAGGCAGCAGGATTGCAGACTCCTCTGGTGGCAGCGAAGAGCGGTTTGCAGCCTCGCTTCCGCCTAAGCGTTTCCCGGACGGCTCCCAGTCAAGTAGGCTCACCTACGGCCTGTATGTATCTCAGCCGTGGCGTCACTCACACAAGGAATGCTTTGGCGACTCGGAAACGCTCTTGTTCCAGCTCGAGCCCATCCACGATGTGTTCCCTGCCAGCGCTCTGAACAGGGACTATGTCTCGTTTACAAGGCCGGGCATTAGTTCGACTAACACTGGCATTGCGGTCGGGAACCCACTGCCCGCATCCTCGTCCTCATATCGGAGACAGAGCGTTACCCACCTCGGCTCGGTCGCCCTCCTTCTTGATTCGAGCTTTGAGTTTGGCCTGTTCACACATGACAATTCCTCGCGGGGTGGTGCCTTTCAGAGCAGTATTTCTCGCCAGTTCGACTTCCAGGATCGATTTGAGATTGAAAGTCTCGAGGTCTGGGGCTGTGGAGGTGATGAGGAGGCCAAAGTACAGGCTGAGCAATGGGCATTTGAAGCCCGAGAGGCCGAGGCCAGGAGGCGCATCAATCTTGGGACAGGAGACATTGAAGCAGACAGAGCCCTGCTTGAAATGGCAGGCTTAGTTGGAGGAAATAGAAGCGGCGGGTCAATGGTATAAGTATTATGGTTAATAAAGTTAATCATTTTAAAAGCATAAAAGATTTTTTAAGAAATAAATATTAATATAAAATTTAAAAAATAAAAGTTAAATAAAATTTAATTATAAATATATATTATTTTTAAGCTTTTTTAAAATATAAAAATAAATAAAAATTTATAATTATATTTTTTAATTATATTTATTAAATTATAATTATTTTATTAATTA